>JANZLB010000027.1:26568959-26583448 GCA_026167865.1 Notarius quadriscutis
TCAGTTTTTGAGATTTGTAAATTATTGCATTCCGTTTTTACTTACAATTTGTACTTTGTCCCAACTTTTTTGGAATCAGGGTTGTAATCTCCAGCCAAGGGCAGTTTCAAGTCTTACTTGCTATGTGAAGCTTCCGTGTCTTGCACTCAAATAATGTCAGAGCATTGCTGGAAATGATCGGAGGGATTTTTTTCTGATTGGTTAAAATATTTTCAATGGCGGCCTCCATGAAATCATCCATTCTACATTGAAACTGACTTTTGGAGGTGGATATCTTAGTTGTGTGAACTCCTTATTTTCAATTATTCACATGAATTGTTAGATTATGATATAAACTTTCTTTTCTTTTAAGCAGAATACACTCATAATAAAAAAAACCCATAAATAATCTGAACCAATGCAAAAAGTTTCACATTGGTTAGGATTATGGTGATGCCATACAACAGTATTATGAAAGTCACTTCCATTGTTAGTGCTAGCTGTTCTTCTCATATTGTGTGAGAAGTGTGTGAACTTCATCCATCAGGTGTCCCAGCAAATGTGCAGTGATTTCTAACTGGAAACAAGGATACATGTGACCTCATAACAAGGTATGTTAATTACAGAACCTAGTCAGAAATCATGTTCACATTACATAAATCAAGAATCCAGAAAAGTAATTGCTGAACAATATATCATATTAACACATATCAAAGGAACAGAACATGACAGACTGAAAAGGCTTTTTGACTAATCAAAGCAAGATTAAAGAAAAGTAAGACGTTATGCATCTTTAATGTCTTTGTTCTTAAGTGCAGTGATAAGTGTTAGATGGTTTTTCCATTACTTTTTATGGCTCTATTACATCATATTTAAATCACAGTTTATGACTTAAAAAAGAAAGTTGCTTGTCCTGTCCGCTACTGTAATATTACTCAAGAACATTATTCACTATTCATGCCATTGACTGCCCCCTGTGAGCAGGCAACTTTAGGATGTTCTCTTCTCTTCCCATACCTGCAGTTCCCCTTGTTTGTTGCAGCTTCAGGACAAAGGACAAGAGTGGAAAATAGTGCTACTGGCATTGGACCAGCCATGCCAATTTGTATTTAGGTAAATAAACAGATGTGACCTACTGCCATATTTAAATTTATATCTGCACTACATAACATTTTCATTGCAAAACAGAACTGCCAAAGCACAAACATGCACAAAAGCCAACAGATAAGGGGTGTTAGACTGAATTTTTAAGAATTTTTTATGCTGGAGTGACATCTATAGCTGAAGTAAGTGTGAGGCAAAATGCTATGGAAATAAAGGATGGTGCTTCAACACTTTTGGAGATATTAACAAACATTCAGATATTACTAAGGCTAATGTTTTTCAGACTAGAGTAGGTGCAACACTCTAAATACCTGATTTTACAATAACATCACTCTACAGTTTAAAAAAAAATAATAATAATAATAACAAACAGAAGTTGTGATATGTATTGTGGTGCATCTCAAACAATTACAATATTGTGAAAAAGGTTTTTTTTGTAATTTAATTCAAAAAAGGTAAACTGTCATATAAAATGAACCCTGCTTTGTTTCTGGCAAACGTTTGTTTGTTTGTTTGTTTGTTTGTGAAAAACCAGGAATAACAAAATAATTATCTGTGTATTGTCAGTAAACCCACTGAAGCTCAACAAACTACAAACATGGACTCCCCGAACTACAACTCCCATAAAACATAGCATGCTCTGTCTCCCGCCTACTGAATCACAGCTGACTGTCATTTCCTCAATCACCTGTCCCTCCATATAAGCTCTCCTCACATGCACACCTTTGTGGAGTATTGTTCTGCTCTCAGTATATGCCAAACCTTGTATTCTTCTGACTGTCTTTTCTGGCCCTTGCTACTTTCCTCTTGGTTCTTGCTCTTTGTTTTTGCCTGCACTATATTGTTTGCCGATTGCCCGATCCTTGCTAGTTTACTGGTTCTGATTCTCACTTCTTGACTTGGCTTTGATGACTTTCTGCATTCTGCCTTCCTCTGAGCATACATCTGTAAGTGCTTGCATCCTCCTTAGATACTTCGCCATCATGGATGTAGTGGAGGATTCCAAGCAGACTGCTTTAAATGCACAGGGGTGTTTGCTAGGAGAACATCAGCAGATGCTTGCTGATCTCAACACCCAGATGGCTCAGCTTGCAATGGTGATGTCGCAGGCCCTCCTAGCACGTCCTGAGTCTCCACCCAATCTGGCATTGCAACTCCCCACTCCAGAGAAGTTTGCTGGAGATGTCAGCGCCTGTAAAGGTCTTCTGTTACAAGGTTCTTTTATATTTTGCCACTATGCCCAGCCTTTCTGATGAGCACAAGATCACTTAAGTTCTTGTCTCTTCTCACTGGCAAAGCACTCTGCTGGGCAACTGCAATCTGGAACAAGGGTGGTGAGCAAACAAATTATGAACACTTCCTCTCACAATTCAAGAGGGTCTTTGATCACAAAGCTGAGGGGATAGAGGTTGGAGAGAGCCTGCTCACCAGTTCCCAGGGCAACCGCAGTGTAGCCGAATACGCCCTGGACTTCAGGACACTAGCTGCTGCCAGTGGATGGAATGACCCCACCCTGAAGGCAATCTTTCACCAGGGTCTCTATCCTGAGATCATCAGTGAACTGGCTTGTAGAAATGAGAACCTTTCTCTTGATTCCCTCATCGATCTAGCCATCTGCCCTGACCAGTTGCTTAAGCGCCATCCCTCCATCCAAGATTGTGCCAGGACTGCTCTGCTGTCAGAAGACAATGCACCGATGGAGGTATCCCACACTAGACTTGCCCGTGCTGAGCAAGCTAGACAATGCAAGGAGGGGTTGTTTCTACTGCGGGCACTCTGAACATAACATCCAGAACTGTCCAGTCTGACCAGCCCATGAGAACCCTGCCAAACAACCCATGTCCTCCACAAGTCTGGTGAGAAAGCTCTGCTCCAAGTCTTTCCAGCTGCCAGTGATACTGAAAGTTGCATTCTTGACTCGCACCCTATCTGTTCTCATAGATTCAGGGACAGAGAGGAACTTTTTATCAATCAAGCCATCATGCAAGAGCTTGACCTTCCTGTCACCCTGCTGCACAATCCACTTGGCATCCAGACCATCAATGCAGGACCAATAGGTGATGGGCTGGTCACTTCATGCACCCAACCTGTGCAGATCCAGGTTGGAGCTTTACACAGGAAGCTCATCTCTCTCTGTCAACTGTGAATCATGACATTATTCTTTGGCTGCAATTCCAGTCCTTTCATCTCCTGGCAACACAAAGAAATTCTCCAATGGTCACCTACCTGCTTCCAGAGCTGTCTTTCTCGCCATCAGGTCCAAGTAGCCTCAACCTCTGTAGAGAGCCCTCAACCCGACTCCATTGACAACATGCCTGACTGCTATTGGGACCTCTCTGAGGTCTTCAGCAAGGGGAAGGCCTGAGGGCTACCTCCACACAGACCTTGTGACTGCTCCATAGACTTACTATCAGGTATGTCTCCATCTTGCAGTTGCATCTATCCCCTGTCACAAAAGGAACATGCTGCCATGGAGGATTACATACAGGAGGCTCTCAAGCAGGGATATATTCGCCCATCCAAATCTCCCGCGTCAGCTGATTTTTCTTTTTCATGGAGAAAAGTGGGGGTCAGGCTATGGCCTTGCATAGATCAGAGGTCTAAACCAGGTCAGTCAAATATCCATATCCTCTTCCCTTGGTTCCAGCAGCATTAGAACTACAAACTGCCAAAATGTTCACAAAACTCAACCTATGCAGTGCTTACAACTTGATCTGGATCAAGAAGGGTGACGAGTGGAAAACTGCCTTTAGCACCACTGATGGACACTTCAAGTACCAGTTCATGCCTTATGGCTTTTCTTCAGCTCCCAGCGTGTTAGTGCTTAATCAATGACATGCTCCGGGATATGCTGGGTAGATATGTCATTGCATATCCTCATCTAATCACCAGATTTCATGTTTCACCAGGAACACGTCCGAGCAGTCCTCAGATGACTACAGGAGAATAACCTCTACGTGAAAGCTGAGAAGTGAGTTCCACCAGAGCAGGATTTCCTTCCTGGACTATGTCATCAGTGCCAGGGGGGCCAGTATGGACTTGTCCAAGGTCTCTGCCGTGACATCCTGGCCAACACCTCGATCTATCAAGGATCTTCAACACTTCCTAGGCTTTGCAAACTTTTTTACCATTGCTTCAGCCATAACTTCAGCACTCTAGTAGGCCTGCTAACCTTGCTACTAAAGAAAGGTCCCAAGACTTTACATTGGAACCCAGCGGCTGAGAAAGCCTTCAACAGACTCAAGCAAGCCTGCATGACAGCCCCTATACTCCAGCATCCGGATCCTGCGAAACCCTTCATCGTAGAGGTAGATGTGTCCAACACTGGAATAGGGGCCATTTTGTCTCAATGTTTTGGGAAGAAGCAGAAGCTACATCCCATAGCTTTCTTTTCCAGGAAACTAACCTTGGCAGAGAGAAATTATGATGTAGGAAATGGAGAGCTGCTTGTGATCAAATTGGCTCTTGAAGAGTGCCAGCACTGGTTAGACAGAGCAACATACCCTTTCACCATCCTCACCAATCATAAGAATCTCAAGTACCTCAGAAAAGCCAAAAGATTGAACCCTCATCAGGCCAGGTGGGCGCCATTCTTCACGTGCTTTGATTTCACCATCTCATTCCATCCAGGGTCTAAAAATGCCAAGGCAGACACTTATCCCTGGCATTTGGGCCGTCCCACCATGAAACCGGTTCCCATCCCATTGTGCCACCACAATGTGTCATGCAGTCCAGAACTCAGGAACACCCCTCACTCAACCTTGAAGACACCATCTACCAGGTCCACAAAATCTTAGGTTCAAGAGGCAGAAGAGGCCAAATAGAGTACCTGGTAGACTGGGAGGGGTACGGACCTGAAGAACAAAGCTGGGTCAAAGCTAAAGATATTCTTGACCCCCTTCTGAAACAAGAGTTCCATGCCCAGTTTTCTAGCAAACCAGCACCCAGAGGTAGAGGTCTCCCTAGAAAAGTTGTAGCTCCTTGGGGGGAGCTCTGTCAATAAGCCCACTGAAGCTCAACAAACTACAAACATGGACTCCCCGAACTACAACTCATAACACAGCGCCCTCTGTCTCCCACTTACTGAATCACAGCTGACTGTCATTTCCTCAATCACCTGTCCCTCCATATAAGCTCTCCTCACACACATGCCTTTGTGAAGTATTGTTCTGCTCTTAGTATGTACCAAGCCTTGTATTCTTCTGACTGTCTAGTCTGACCCTCGCTACTTTCCTCTCACTTCCTGCTCTTTGTTTTTGCCTGCACTACGTTGTTTGTTGATTGCCTGATTCTTGGCTTGGCTTTGACTACTTTCTGCATTCTGCCTTCCTCCGCGCATATATCTGTAAGTGCCTGCATCCTCTCAGGTATGGCCATTTTAGAAATGGTGAAATCAACAAACACTTACAGTAAGTCTGCTGTGCAAAGGCAAAAGGCAGTAACCGCAACTTTGGTCAAATTAAGTTAACACGTGTTCCATGATCAATCCTACACATGCTTCATTGTGTGCAAATTTCAGATATTAAACTTGGAGATGTAATTTTTCTTTGGAAATCTCTTTAAAACAGAGCCCTTAATGACAAGTCTGCCCCCCCCAGTTTGCACATTTTGAAGTTACCTTTTTGCCTTTGCACAGCAGAAGTAGTGTACTTGGTATCCATTACTTTTTGCTCCTTTCCTGCAAATCAATATAGTGCATTAGTGTAGCTAGTAGACCTGCTTTTGATTTGTCTTAGTGGCTCCTTGAATCTAAAAATCTTCGATTTATCACATGTTCAACATATTAAACGACAAACAGGTAAATGTTAACAAACTACTGTTTGATCTACTCTAGTTTCTCTGTGGAAGATGAGGTGTGTTGGTTTTTTTTTTTTGTGGATACAATATTCCTCAACAGCTTGACACAGTGCAGTTTTATGGTATTGGAAAATTGTCATCTTTCATCTATTTGATTGCATCCAATGATTGCCATTCATTCCATTTCATATGACAGTTTGGTAATGTGCTGGGATTGTGTTGAGTGATATTTTAAATGATATGTTAAAGTATAATGACTTTGACAATCTCACTGTTTCTGCTTTCAAATTGCAATAGGTACTGAAGCTGAAGGCAATGATCCAAAGCTGATTGATTAACTAGTGGTGCAAAATAGAAAGATGCATGCTTGTTTTGAAGGTTTAGAAAATGAGTATAAGGTAATGGATATTAGGCCAAAATACAGTTGTAAATACCTGTGTGATGGGGGGGAAACACTTTCATTTTAGACTCATTCATTTTTGAGTTGGAAAGCTGATCTTGTCTGAATTTGTCAAGTAGTAAAGCTGTTTACTGTCTGACAGATATCCCAAAATAAACTTCTTATCTAAGGTATTACCCTGGATTTAATGGTCCCATTCCATGACCAATTAATATTGGAGATAATGTTATCATAACAGTTGCTATATTGTATTGTTGAATGTTTAAAACTTTGTAATCTCAAGTATCCAGCCTCCTTGTCATTCTAGTCTATAATTACTTGACTAAAGAGGCTGGTGTTCAAATGTTATAGTTAAAAGCTGTAATGTGGACAAGCAGAACATTCTGAGATTTTCATTCACTTAAAAGGACTCTTGATATCTCTAGTTTCCAAGGTACCCCTCACTTTCCCAATTAAATATTCCCAGAAATAAACAGATTTTGCCATATTGTATTGCTATGGATGTGGAATACCAGTGTGATGACTTCATTGGGTGACTTGGGGAAATGCTCCTCTGTGTACAATGAACTGTTTGACCTGCCCAGTCTAATCAGTAGGACAGAATAGAGGGCAGGTTAAAAATAAATAAAACATGGGGTGGCACGGTGGTGTGGTTAGCACTGTCACTTCACAGCAAGAAGGTCCGGGTTTGAGCCCTGTGGCCGGCAAGGGCCTTTCTGTGCAGAGTTTGCATGTTCTCCCCGTGTCCATGTGGGTTTCCTCTGGGTGCTCCAGTTTCCCCCAAAGACATGCAGGTTAGGTTAACTGGTGATTCTAAAATTGACCGTAGGTGTGAATGGGTGTCTGTGTCAGCCCTGTGATGACCTGGCGACTTGTCCAGGGTGTACCCTGCCTTTCACCCATACTCAGCTGGGATAGGCTCCAGCTTGCCTGTGACCCTGTAGAACAGGATAAAGCAGCTAGAGATAATGAGATGAGAGAAAACATTCATGTGCTATGGTTCCTCACCCACAGTGAAGGAGTTCATGTACATTTTAGAGCCTGAGAAGTCTGTTTATCAAATACCTTTCAGTATTTACTGGCCATTAATGCTGCTATCCCTGGCTTTATGGTTTATAATCCTCAAAGATCACACTGCCATGCTTCAATTAATTTTGTCTAGTTTTATTTGGAGGTCTGCATGGGAATGCGTGTTTCATTAATGGCTTATGAGTGATTTATGTTGTTACCTGGCTGGTATGAAAAATAGAACAGCATTCATGAGAGCTTAAGGGTCCCACATTTCCCTTTGCCTAATATTTTCTAAGCAATGGATAGTGCTTATACCATCATTGTGTAGCAGAGAAGATGCAAATTTCTTTTAAACAGCTAGTATAAGACATTTTGTACATGGGGTTGCAGTTTTCCAATTGCACAGATGATTCATTGATCCAGTCAGTCCAGAAAGTGACACAATTTGCAGCCTTAAATTGTGTGCATGCGCGCACACAGTACTGTGCAAAAGTCTTAAGTATAATATTTTTTCATACAAACTTTGCTATAGATTTCTATCTTATCATTTCAACATTATCAAGTCAGTACAAAAGCACTTTAGAGTTCCATTCATTTTCCAGCACAAAATTAAATGTTACAGAAAGTTTGTATCTAAGCAGCATATTGCATAAGTCACTTTTCAGATTAAAAAGAAAACAAAATGAAGTCTACTGGGTTTTGCTGCAAAATTAAGAAGCAAGTGTGACAGTGTCCAGAAGCAGCGGCAGGGGGGTGACTGCCTCCCCTAAAATTGTTGTGGGAGGAGGGTTGTGCGCCGCCACCCACCCACCCCCCACGATGGGAGTCCTTTGACTATTTACAAGGAAGAAAAGGAGAGAATAATGTGAATAAACAGCCTGTTGCATGCCTTTGTTTTCCCTTATTAAATCCCGCTGTGCCCTGGCATCCCTTTGTACTGTAGGTTGGTATCACCCATTCACATAAACTGATGCAAATTAGCCTGGCACTGCCATCACCAATTGCCTCTACTTTCCAGGATTTTCCTTATTTGGCTTACACAGATCTGTAAAACCCATCATTTTTAGTAGACAAGCTGACTTATGAATATTCTGTGGATTAATTAACCTATTGCTGTGGCAACTGTCTAGACATGTCTGGTCTCCTTGGGTACTCCCACCAAAGCGGGGACCCTGTGACAGCAAGGATATGACAGCACATACATTTGTATGTGACTAATAACTCGTGTCCTGTCTGAATGGCTAGATGGCGTTCACTAGGCGTACAAGCAGTTTTGGGTGCCCAAAAAACTTGATGCTCTAGATCTACATGAAGTCGCTTGCTGCCCTGACCACTCACTGAAAATCAGTATGAAGAGGAGTTTCAGACAAATATCCATTGCTAACTTTTTGGGCTTGACAAAGGCACCCAAGTTGCTTGATGTAAGTTCAGTATATTTAAAAAAAAAAAAAAAAAACATCCCAAGTCAAATTTTGCAAACCAAGAAATGAATGACTGTTTACTCACACTGAAGACTAAAGGAAAGTCAGTTGTTTGTGCTCTTGCTTTATACCATGTAGCTGAGCAGGTATATAAATCTATTAGCTCTTTAATTCAACAAGGATGTTGAGGACAAATTTTATTGTGGTGTGTGGGTGGGTGGATCCATGAGAGAACTAAGGCAATGTAGTTTTTCCAATTTACCGATACAGCCCCATTATGTAATTCTTACATGCTTCAATACACCAATGTCACAGTTTTGATTTGAAATGTATGCAACAAATTAATTCAATCGCACCTGATCTGGGGTCATGACCAGTCATTATCAGTCAGTTGGATTTCCCAGGAGCTGACAGTGGTCCTTGAAGGATCAGGAATATTACTTTCACGGGCTTATTCCTCGGTCAAAACAGGATTGCTGAGAGATGTGATCAGTTTTTTTGGTATTATTACGTGTTTATTCAAATTGTCCAAGGCTATTTGACCTAATCATTGAAATATTTGACTAGCACGGTGTGAAGTTTTGGCGTGATACATGTTGACAGCCACTCGGTGCGAGTACGACTTGTCTGGTCAGTTCATTGTACTTTGGTTCTTTCAATTAAGCAAGGTACATTTGAACATTTGTATGTGTATTTACTCATGTATAAACACAGTAGAAAGTACCAAACCCATGGAAAGAGGGTGTTATCCCCTCAATGATACTAAGTAGACGTAATTACGTTATAGTATCATTGGTCCTGTTTCATAAAGGGGAAAAAAAAAATACATGGACGAAATGTACTCTAATAGAGATGTTTAAACTTGGCTTTACACCTACCAAAATTTGCCTCTCAAAATGCAGGAAATAGCATTTTTAGAGGGTTAAAAATTCCAAAATTTCCCTGGCAGCCATGCCCCTGGACCCCCCCCCAGATTTGGCACGCCTTCGACAAGCGACACGTTGCTGCCCCCCAATCCAAAATTTCCTGCTGCCACCTCTGAGAAGAACTGTGGCTGGTTCTGCAAGATGCTCAGTAAAACCTAATAGCTCATTTCCATATAAAACTGCACTAATTGTACCTGAAACTATTCTTTTTAAAGCAAAGGGTTGTCTCGCACAGTTTTAACTCTTATTATGGCTTACTGCTGTTTAGTTTGGGTTTTTTTTTTTAAAGTGTTGAAACATTTCATTGCATTTTTTTTAATCTTTTTTTTTTTTTTTTTTTTTTATCTACAGCATTTCTTTACATGTGCCTAAGACTTTTGTACAGCACTTTGTGTATACAATATTACAATAGTGTAACAAAAATGCTCAAATACTAATAGTTCAAACTATTGCCATTATTCTTAGGTAGGGTATTATCTTTCATATCACTTAAAGACTGTTCCTATGAAAATACTGAACAAAGGGTTCAGTTCAACAGTAGGAAGACTATTTTAGCTCAGTGATATTTATATTTACACCTTTGTTGGGTGAAGGTCTCTAACCTCCATCCTTTTCTAGGTTGCAGTTTTCAGTTTGGGGAGATTTGTTTATTGGAACAGCCTTGAGTAATTCAATTGTATGCTTGTATTGAAGACTGAATTTTTATTGAAATTACTTTGACCTTTTCAAATGCTCAGGACTGATGGAAGCTGGCTTAAAATAATAAAGCTCAATAATAAAGAGCACATTTTTTTTTTTTTTTTTTTTTTTTTTACATCCCAACCCCCAGTGCTTCTTTCCCAAACACCTGGTATGAAATCAGGGATTTCAGGCTGCTCATTACATGGGCAGTGATGTGTTTTGCTACAGGCTGCTGAGCTCAGGAGAGGCAGGCCATTATGAAGTGTGCCACCTTCTGTCTCCTGAGATGTCAGCAGTGAAGAAGTACACTCTGTGATATGATGCTAATCAAGCCTTGTCTACTATATTTTTAGACCTGATGCCCTGTCCCTCTCTCTTCCTGATATCAATGTAATGAGTTATAGGAAAAGGAATATTATGACTCTAGCTTAAAATTACATGATAAATCTATTGGTTTGAGTTGAGGTTCTTGCTCAGGAACAGACATTTTCAATGTGTGTTAAAAAGGATCCTGAAAAATTGATAATTGAGCACAGAGAAACAAGACAAATGTCTTCTAAACATTCTGTATTAAAGGTAGACTGCCTTTCAGATTGTTCAAGTGTTGGTTATAAAAAGAATCTTCCCTCACACCCAATTATTTTTGCTTGGTGGACTGAAAGCTACTGAATTCAAATCAGACTTCAATTTTATTTTTATTTGTTTTAAAATGGAACAATTAATGAATTTAGGGCCATCTGGCCCTAAATTCTCCACTATTTTAGCCTGCTTCAGCATGACCCAATTCAAGATACATCATGCATCACATGGTGGGCTTTCCCCCATTCACACAAGGCATTTTGGGATACAAATTTGAAACAGGAGAGAAAAATGGAGGACATGAGTGTGAGAATGAAACATGAAAGAAGGACTACAGTAATGGAAACCAAGATAAGGCGTTATGCTGCTAAGGAAAGGAAATGCAGGACCAAACTAATAAATACCGGTGGTCAGCCAGCACCTCGGTGTGATCAGCTGTTCATAGCGACAGAATGATGTAACTGTCCAGTGCATGGTCAAAGGTATACCTGCACATGTGCACACAGACTTCCTCTGTCTGCTTGACTGCACAAAATGGGCAATTTCATGCACATTATTTGCTAGGGAATCCCCTCAAATTAAATAACTTCCCAGCCACAGAATGGGCTGATATTTTGTGAGATATTACAGAAATAAGCACACATCACAATGACAATTTCTGAGGGAGCTAAATTTCAGTGTTTATGAAATCCAAAAGCCGTCTTGCTTTACTTACTATTCCTGCCAAGTTCTTCATATCTCAAGGGCAAATTGAATGACTGCCTGAATAATAACAAACTTTCTACGTTCATGAGGCTCTTGAATCAGTTGCGTTACAAACGGGTAACCATTCAGTATGTATTAGGCATAGCATGGAGGTTTAGTTCTTTAGGAACCACAAAGTGGACTTGATCCAATCAGTGGGGTGCACACCAGTTTACACCTGAGAGCACATGGACAAATGGTGGAAATCAAGGTCTTGCTGGTCATTTCAGTGCCACATGCAGGATTCCAAGTGTTCAACTCTGTCAAAGAAACAATCAATTTGGTATAGGCAAAGAGATCAACTGTGCCTTGCCAAATCATTCCCAGATTTGGGAAACCACTTCTGGGTACTAATGTCACTCTTCTGGTTGTATGCATTGCATTGACAGTGATACAATTGTGTTATCCTGGGAAGAGAGTTGTGATGGATTTCTCAGAATTCCAACAGGCCCAAGGGAACTCCTGTTATAATTGCAGACAGCAATCTGAGCAACCTCACCAGGAGCCAGTACCACACATAGTAACCTACCTGGATTCAACTCGTAAGCCTGATAATGGCTGTCACATGTTGGACATTTTTAGCTTGTGATAGCAAGAAGGCTAACTTTTAGTGGGAAATTGCTGTAAAAATAAAAAAAAAAACTGCTAGCAGAAGGCCATTAAAACTGAGCTATAAGCCTACATGTTAAACTTTATTCAAAGAGGGGTCACTGATGTCTGAATCTTGTCTTAATTCATTATAGGGAAACTCAGGCACGCATATTTTATTTAGGCGGGGGGACCCAAACAGATTTTCAGTGTGGTGTCAGACTCCACTGCAAATTTGATACTGGGTTTGATTTAAAAATCTGACAAAATAGTTATTTCTTGAGGAAACAAGCCAACCAAAGGCCTATGTGGATCCTATATGTATAGACTTTCTGGGTTGCCCACTTTTAGCCTGTAAATATGTTTTATGGACAGCCCAACCAAGCCCAATTCACAGCCCCTGTGTGAACCCACTCAGAATTCATATTCACGTGGAGCCCCACTGGCCCCTGTTCAACCTATGTGGGCATGCTGACAGGATATTGCATAGTAATTCTGAATATTTTACCACGTACTAATGCATCCCAAAACAATCAGAATATCGTGAAAAAGTTCAATACTTTACAACAGTTTAAGAAATTGAAACTCATTTTAGACTCCTTACACAAATAGTCTTTCAAGCATTTTCTATTTTAATTTTGATAATTGGCTTACAACACAAAATAAATAAAAAAAAAGCTCTCAAAATGAGTATTTAATTGAGTAAAACAGTATAAATGCCAGTTATCTAATGGTATGGCTCAGTACATGCAACCACAATCATGGGGAAGGCTGCTGATTTGACAGTTGTCCAGAAGGTGATCGTCAACACCGTCTACAAGGAGGGTAAGCCACAGAAGGTAATTGCTGAAAGGGCTGGCTGGAAAAGGTGCACAAGTAACAGTGATGACTGTAGCCTTGAGAGGATTGTCAAGAAAAGTTGATTCAAGAACTTGGGAGGGCTTCACAAAGAGTGGATTGAGACTGCTGTCAGTGTATCAAGAGCCACCACGCACCGGCATCTTCAGGAAAGGGACTACAACTGTCATTCCTAATATCAAGCCACTCCTGAACCAGAGACAACATCAGAAGCATCTTACCTGGGCTAAGGAGAGAAAGAACTGGAGTGTTGCTCATTAGTCCAAAGTCCTCTTTTCAGATGAAAAGTTCTGCATTTCATTTGGAAATCAAAATTGTAAAGTCTGGAGGAAGAGTAGAGAGGCACAGATTCCAAGGTGTTTGAAGTCCAGTGTGAAGTTTCCACAGTCTGTGATGTGGGGTGCCATATCATCTGCTGGTGTTGATCCACTATTTTATCAAGTCCAAAGTTAATGCAGCCATCTACCAGTAGATTTTGGAGCACTTCATGCTTCCATCTGCTGACAAGTTTTATGGAGATGCTAATTTCCTTTTCCAGCAGGACTTGGCACCTGCCCACAGTGCCAAAACTACTACCAAATGAGTCGCTAACCATAATATTACTGTGCTTGATTGGCCATCAAACTCCCCTCACCTGAACCTCATTGAGAATCTATGGGGTATTGTCAAGAGGAAGATGAGAAACACCAATCTAAAAATACAGACAAGTTGAAGGCTGCCATCAAAGCAACTTGGGAATACAGAAATGTATACAGAAATGTCCAACTTCTGAAAGTATGTTCATTTATACACTCAATACTTGATTGGGGCTCCTTTACCATGTCTGCGTGGGTTTCCTCTGGTGCTCCGATTTTCCCCCCACAGTCCAAAGATATGCCAGTTAGGTTAATTGGTGGCTCTAAGTTGACCATAGGTGTGAATGGGAGTGTGAATGGTTTTGTCTTTGTGTCAGCTGTGCAATGACCTGGCGACTTGTCCAGGGTGTACCCCGCTTCTCACCCATAGTCAGCTGGGATAGGCTTCAGCTTGCCTGCAACCCAGTACAGGATAAGCGGCTACAGATAATGGATGGATGCAGGGCTTGAAACTCGTGGTGGTCCGGTCACCCGAGGCAACTTAATTTGTCATTTGGCTGGAAATTCCTGTCACTATCCAGCCTGGCTGGCTAGCTGAAAATAAATGTATACGAAGCGAAGATTCAGACTAGGGCTGTGCGATATATCGAATATACTCGATATATCTCCAAAAATTGTGAGATACATCATAACTATCAGGTATTTTATGGTCATCTGCCGACTTGCATTTGTTTCGTGTTTGTTACGTTTGTTTAAAACATTTTCCGGTGGTTTTCTCCCTGTCCCTCAGGCAGTAACGTGAGAGGCTGCCTAAGGGTAAAAAAAA
>JANZLB010000027.1:26617720-26629467 GCA_026167865.1 Notarius quadriscutis
TTACAGAGGGATGTACTGACACCCAGCTCTTGTAGAGTGTTAATCAGCTTCGCAGGTACAATGGTGTTAAATGCAGAGCTAAAATCAACAAAAAGAACACGGGCATATGTGCGTTTTGACTCCAGATGTTGAAGGATAGAATGCAAGCAGAGAGATACTGCATCGTCTACGCTTCTATTTGTTCTATAGGCAAATTGCTGGGGGTCTAAAGTAATGCTGGACAGGTGCTTACATACCAGGCGCTCAAAGATTTTCATAATGACAGATGTTAGGGCAACAGGCCTATAGTCATTAAGACAAGTGATTTTATGTTTCTTTGGGACCGGGATGATCACAGCAGATTTGAAACAGGCAGGCACAATAGCAAGTTGGAGAGACCAGTTAAAAATGCAAGTAAGAACAGGAGTGAGTTGGTCAGCACAGTGTCTAAGTGTAGCAGACGCCACGCCATCAGGCCCAGCCGCCTTCCTGGGGTTTTGCTGGCGCAGCAAGATTCTGACGTCATGCTCAGAAACAGTGGGTGAAGGGCCACCCTGCTCTTTGTAACAGGGGGGAGGCTGCTGAACACCTCCATCAAAGCGGCAGTAAAAGTTATTAAGCTTATCAGGGAGAGATGGGTCGCTGACAGGAGGAGCATGGTGTTTAGTTTTATAGTCAGTAATGTCCTCCAACCCTTGCCAGACACCTTTAATGTCGTTTGCCTTTAACTTGTTTTCAAGTTTATTTCTATATGAAGTCTTGACTTTCACCACGGCTCGCTGAAATTCATATTTCAGTTTTTTGTAATTGGCCATGTCACCACATTTGAAAGCAGAGTATTTCTTCTTGCAAAGCAGTCTTAGTTCATTATTGAACCATGGCTTACTGTTATTGAATACAGTCACAGTTCTCACAGGGATGCAGACACTCTCACAGAACTGGATGTAAGCCGTGACAGTATCAGTGAAGGAGTCAATATCATCCTGGCCGTCAGACCAGAAGTTGCTCCAAACAGTGGAGTCCAAGCAGTCTTGTAATGTTTCTATGGCCTGTGGGGACCAACACTTAAAATGTTTAACGGTTGGTTTTGATACCTTCAGTTTTTGGCGATACTTGGGAATCAAGAGAATGGAGTTGTGGTCGGACTTACCCAGGGGCGCCCTGACCACTGCATGGAAAGCCTCGGGGATAGGAGAGTAACATTGGTCCAATGTTTTATCCAACCTCGTAGCGATGTGGATATGAGGTTTGTATCTGGGTAAAACTTTCCTTAGGGTGACGTGGTTGAAATCACCCAGCACGATCATAGCCGCATCTGGGTTGTTGTTTTCCACCTCCGTGATGTGATCCGCCAGTTGTTGCGAGGCAGAGGGAGCAGAGGCGTCCGGAGGAATGTAGACGATGATCAGGGCGACGGCAGAGAATTCTCTTGGGGAATAGAAGGGCTTGCATATCACCGTGAGAGACTCCAACTCTGGGGTGCAGGTTAGTGACGAGATCTTGTAGTCAGTACACCAGTTGCTGTTGATGTAGCAGCCAACACCGCCCCCGCGTTGTTTCAATGAGTTTGCTGTACGATCTGCACGGTGAAAGGAGAAGCCAGGTAGTTGTAGCGAGGAGTCTGGGAAACTTCCATCGAGCCAGGTTTCAGTTAGGCAGATAGCAGCAGCATCCCTGAAGTCTCTTTGTGAACGGGTGAGCAAGGAAAGCTCATCCATTTTATTCGCCAGGGAGCGGACGTTGGAGAGAATCAGGCTTGGAAGAGCCGGGCGGTGGATGCGGCGTCGCAGCCGGACAAGTGCGCCGCCTCTCGCACCTCGCTTTCGGGTCTTCCAGCTTTGCTTTGGCCGCTCCCTGTGTTGCTGAAAGTCCAGTGGGAAATCAAGCCGAAAAACGGGCATGTTGTCACGGATATGAAGTAGGGCTGATCTGTCATACTGAACAATGCTAAAACTGGGTTCCAGAAACAAACAAAATAACGCAAGACAAACAAACAAGATAGGGAGTAGTGCCGAGTCGCCATAGAACAGCGCCATAGTGGGGAGTTCCAGGTATTTATCCTCTAGTGGACCAAAAGCAACCCTAAGGAGAGTCGTTGAGGTCACACATGGGTCGTTGACCCTCTCAGTCATCCTGTAGGTTGTTAGGGTCCGTGGAGGCTGGATCTGAATGGTGTTAGTAGCCTAGAGGGTCATGAGGGTGATCTGTGGGTCGTTGGCTTTCTCTGCCATCATGTGAGTCATTGAAGTTAGCAGAGTTTTGGTGTGGACATGTATTCAGTTTTCTGGGAAGTGTGCCAAGGACTGCATTGTAGGTGGCTGATGAGGTGGTCTGAGACACTACTTCTCTGGAGCAAGTCCAGTTTCCTTCTTTAGCACCTACGGTTTATGATGACATGGATGACTGAGACCGTTCACAGACACATTCAAGACCCTAACTTTTAGTCAGATTGCCAGAATCCTGCTTCAGTCCAAGTCATGCCATACAAAGCCTCAGTCAACCAATAACATTACCCATCACCTTTTTTTAGGCAAAATATCAATACAGGGTGGCTAATTTGTAATGAGTTACTTGCAGCAAAATTTGCCCCAAATAAATTATGCTGAGTGGGGATGCAAGCCCACATTCTTTGATTAAAAGCCCTGTGTTTTCATCATTACACCATGTTAGCATATACAGTGTGGCTTTATTGCTGCTTGTAAACTGATGATGCTTTTTATGCCATTATCATTACATCCTGACAGTTTGACTTATTTTCAGTTTTTGTTGTTTAACAAAACACATTAGAAACGTGATGCCTTGTGGCAACTTCAGCTTGACATAAGACCGTTTCACATGTGCACACAAAAATGCACAGAATTAATAATAATAAAGCTGTTCCTGTGCATATCGCATTAAAGATGATGTCACGGCTGTTTCATGCGGCACTGCTATGATGATCAGCTGTAGTGGACGACTGATACCAAAAGCAAGTAGAGTCAAGTTGGTACCATGGAGTGGAAAAGGGTCATAAGAGGCCCAAATTTGTTCCAGCATGACAATGCCCCTGTGCACAAAGCAGAGAACATGAAAACATGGTTTGCTAAAGCTGCTGTGGAAGAACTTGACCTTAACCCCACTGAACACCTTTGTAATGATTTGAGACACGAACTGCACCCCAGGCCTCCTCTCCCAAAATCAGTGCTTGGCTTCATAAATGATCTTGTAGATGAATGTGAAATTCCTACGTCAACACTCAAAAATCTAATGGAAGGACCTCCCAGAAGCATGGAGGCAGCTGTTATTGCAGCAAAAACAGGGCCAACAAAATTAAAAGTTTCAGTGGAGATAAAAAAAAAAGATATATTAATTAATAGATCCAATAGGGTTGTCTTTTACAATCATTTATTTTTACTGAAATATATGGTATCATGTAAGCAGCATTATATATTGTCTCACACAGTCATGTTTGCAATGCTATTGTACTGTATTGTGTTGCACCATGGTCCTGAAGAAACATTTTGTTCCACTGTATATGCGCTATGTACAGGAATGACAACAAAATCCCACTTGACTTGAACTGTTTCCTAACTTTACCTCCAGGTAGTCCTGTGAGTTACAGTGTCTTGCAAAAGTATTCATCCCCCTTAATGTTTGTCCTGTTTTGTCACATTACAAGCTGGAATTAAAATGGATTTTTGGGGGGTTACCACCATTTGATTTACGCAACATGCCTACCACTTTAAAGGTGCAAATTTTTTTTTAATTGTGACGCAAACAATAATTAAGATGAAAAAACAGAAATCTGGAGTGTGCATAGGTATTCACCCCCTTTCGTATGAAACCCCTAAAATAAGAGCTGGTCCAACCAATTGACTTAATAAGTCACATAATTAGTTGATTTAAGATCCACCTGTGTGCAATCAAAGTGTCACATGCTCCGTCACATGATGCCTGTATAAACCAACCTGTTCTGGAAGGACCCTGACCCTGAATCGGATGGTTTGAAAATCCATAAAACTGATGCAATTTGCTGCTTTGGTGTTTTGAAATTAGGATTCTCTTGGCGGCTCTTTGGCTTGGAGGAAAAGGTGACATGTTGAACTCTGGTGGTTAGCATAAACTGGTTTGTGACTGAATCAGGATGACAACCCAGGCAGCAGGTGAAGATGATGACATGGACTTTAATGAATGGACACCAGTTCCTAGTGGGAGAAGGTGAGGTAAAACAAATGTGAGGCAGGATAGGGATGTAAGGGTGTCTACTAGTCATGGCTATAAAAAAAGCATAGAGGAGAATTATAATTCAGAAGAAAGTGACCGGGTTGTTCGCAGGAAGGTGTAGAGGGAGGAATTTAAAGTAATACTTAAATTCAAGAAGGAAGATGAACTGGTGACTCTAAGTCTGATAATGTTATCTAGGGAACTGAAAAAAAGCTGGGAGAAGTGGAAATGGCTAAGATTCTTCGAGATGGGAACTTGTTGGTAAAATACAGAAATGAAGAACAGAGAAATAAAGCATTGCATTTTGAAAGTATTTGTAAAAAGGCACTATATGAAAGAAGAGTTCTGGGTGAGAATAAAGTGACCCATGGAGTTATAACTGGCATTCCCATTCATGACGATCTGGAGGAAATAATACAAAGCTTTCAAGGAGGTGAGGAGATTGAAGAGATTGTCGAGAACAGTGAATGGTGAGAGAGAGAGAGGAAAGTCTGTCAGTGCTACTAGAGTTTCAGGACTTGATACTCCTGGATAAGATAAAGATAGGCTGTATGAGTTTCCCAGTCAGGCCTTATGTTCCTCCTCCATTACGGTGTTACAAATGCCAAAGGTATGGGCACACAGTGATGACCTGCAAAGGAAAGCAGAGATGTCCCAGATGCGGAGATGAACATAGATTTGAGGATTGTGAAGGACGTACAGACTAAATGTTGTAATTGTGGTGGCCAGCACAGTGTGACATATGGGGGTTGTGAAGTTAGGAAAAGAGCAGTGGAGATTCAGCAAGTGAAAATGGCTAACAACATAAGTTATGCTGAAGCAGTGAAGAGTGTGCAAGGACAAAAGGAAATGAAGGCTACAGATAAAAGTTCAAGATCAGGAGGAGGTCAAAGAGAGGAAGCTAATAGGCCCACAGAAATGGATGTGGATAAGCTGATTTTGTTCATTGCCTGCTTTATCAACTGTACAGATCAAGTTAAACACAAAACAGAGAAAAGTAGGATAATCATGAAGGGAGCTGAGAAGTTATTGGATATGAAAGATCTATCCTGGGAACAAATCAACAGAATGCTTGAGGCAGATGGGAAACCAGTGGCCTTTGAGGAAAAGACTTGATTATTCAGTGGGATGCAAGGAGTCTAATAGCAAATGGTCAGGAATGTAAAGGCTTTATTAACAGCTTCAGAAATAAATCAGAGATTGTATGTTTTCCAGAAACTTGACTTAAACCAGAATTAGATTTTGTAATTAAAGGATATAATAGTATATGGAGAGAGAGAGAGTGGAGGGAAATGGAGGTGGCTGTATAATGTTTGTACAACAAGAAATGCAATATAGAATTTTGAAGAAAGGTAAACTGTGGCAGCGGGGGCATGGTCAAGCTTCAGCTGTGAACGGCAAGGAGGCAGGTTGAACCGGCGGGTAACGTGATGAGGTGCGCCTGTGTCAAATTACTGGCTGTGTAGTAACCTGTGTCTTTGAATGTCTTTCAGGCAGTCAGGAATGAGAGAGAGAGAGTTGTGACACCCTGGTCATGTGTCTGTGTGTTTGGCACTGAAAAATCTACTAAAATAAAAGAAAAGAATTCACCTGTTCTGAAGCCTGCTTCCTGTTCCTCTGTTCCCCAAAAGTTTGAAAGTTGTTACACTGGTGCCGAAACCCAGGACTGAGGAACATATGCCGCCATGGGATCCAAACCAGTCAAAGAGCTCCTCCAAATGCTCGTGGACGACCTCCAGCGCCAGCAGCATGCCCTCGTCACGCTGAAAGTAGATCAGGGCAAGCGCTTCAAGGCTCTGCTTGAAGCCTAGGCAGAGGACTGGCAGGCAATATGGAGCTGGATCCAGTCTGCAGGTACTCCAGCAGTTGTTCCTGTGGCCAACATGCCCGTCCAGCTGGTGAAGATGGGCCTGCAGGATGACCCCAATGCCTTTCTAGAGCTGTTTGAGTGTGTTGTGGAGGTGAGCTCGTGGCCAACCTCTCAATGGGTGGCTCATCTTCTGCCGCTCCTGTTGGGGAAAGCCCAGCTCGTGGCTCAACAGCTCCCGGTCACCAACATGCTGGAGTACCCACACCTGAAGCAAGCCATCATACAGCGGGTCGGATGCGGCCCAGAAGAGCAGCACCAGCACTTCCGCTCGCTGACCTACGGTGAAGTGGGCCAGCTGTTCGCATTCGCTCAATAGCTCAGGAGATACCTGCCAGCAGTGGCTGTTAGCTGGCGAGGGCAACTTTGATTCCATCATCGAGCAAGTGACACTGGAGCAGTTCGCTGCCCAGCTGCCAAGTGGGATGTCAGCATGGATCTGGTGTCACCGACCGATGTCGCTAGAGGAGGTGGTCCAACTGGCTGAGGATTATCTGACAGCATATCCGGAAGCAGGCTGTGCTACCACTTCCTCTCACTTTCACTTTCTCCTTCTTCCCCTCCCTCTCCTCGCCCCTCCCCTACCCCAGCCCCATAGAAACGGGGGCTAACTCCCCCGAAACCCGCTCCCTGTACCCATGTTTATCCTTGTGTTTCTACTGTCCCTTCTCCTCCTGTGTCTGTGCCGCCATTAACCCCACCCCTCTCTCTCTCTCCCCCCACAGTTGAGCTAATCCATGCCCACCAGAACCGCGAGCAGGCCTAGGTAGGTCTGTGAGCACAGAGGGAAGGTGGGGAATCGATACTTCTGCAAGGAGACAGGGCTGCTAGTTCACATCCCTGATGAGCTTCAGCCTTCCCCTGATCGAGTGGGGACGTACAAGATAAAGTATTCAAGGGGGTACACATCAGACTTTGGTGGATTCAGGCTGTAATCAGACCTCCATACATCAAAGCCTGACTCAATGTGGGGCACAGGAAAAATTCACATTTGGTGAAGATGGTGTGTACACGGTGATGTACACAAATATCCATTTGTGCCCGTCACTATCCACTTCTGGAGAGAAAAGAATCATGTAAAGACCGCAGTTAGTCAGTCAGAGTCTCACTCACCCACTGATCCTGGGGACTGATTGGCCGGGGTTTAAGACATTAATGGTTGAGTCCTGCAGTAATGCATCACGGGGGAATCCTGCTGCAATGTTAGCTGGGGAGGTGGTCTCAGGCATGCCCATATCAGATCTGCATCATGATGACACAGAGTGGGGAGAGCCCTCCTCCATCTTTGGGGAATCCCTTGGGGGACTTCCCATTGGAGCAGGCACGTGATAAGTCTCTGAGACATGCCTTTGACAAAGTGAAAGTAATTGATGGCCAAATCCTCCAGCCTAACGTTGCACTTTCCTTCCCATATTTTTCTATTATTAAGGATAGGCTGTATTGAGTGATGCAGGACACTCGCACTAAAGAAGAAATGACACAATTGTTGGTCCCAAAGAGCCCAAGGGAACTTTTATTCCATGTGACTCATCATAATCCTACGACTGAGCATTTGGGGCAGGATAAAAGCACTGAATCGTCTCATGGCCCATTTCTATTAGCCAGGGATTCACACTGATGTCCGCAAGTGGTGTGCGGCTTGTCGCAAATGCCAGCTGGTAAATCCAGCAGCCATGCCAAAAGCGCCATTGCGCCCATTGCCATTAATTGAGATCCCCTTCGAAAGAATCAGCATGGTTCTCATCTGGCCATTAGATCGATCTGCACGCGGGTATAGTTTGTATTAGTCATTGTGAATTACACAATGTGATACCTGGAAGCAGTGCCTCACCACAATATCTCAGCATGCAGTGTCGCGGAGGCACTCTTCCGTGTTATCTCCTGAGCCAGGATTCCGAAAGAAATCCTGACTGATCAAGGCACTAGGTTTATGTCACGCACATTGCGCGAATTATACTAATTATTGAGGATTAAATCGATTCGTACTAGTGTTTATCATCCGCAAATGGATTGGCTGGTCAAACAATTTAACCAAACACTTAAGAACATGATTAATAAGTTAATTCACGGTGATGCTAAAAATTGGGACAGGTGGCTCGACCCTCTGTTGTCTGCAGTGTGCAAGGTCCCACAGGCCTCCACTGGGTTTTCCCCATTTGAATTGCTGTATGGGCATAAGCCCCATGGTGTCTTAGACATCATTAAAGAAATTTGGGAGGATGGGCCTTCTCAAAGTAAAAATGAAATTCAGTACATTCTTGACCTGAGAGCAAAACTCCATGCACTGAGTCACATAACCCAGGAGACTTTGCTACAGGCCCAAGAATGTCAATCTTGCCTGTACAACCGAGGGGCACGGCTAAGGGAATTTGCACCGGGAGATAGTCTTCGTTTTACTGCCCACCTCAAGCTCAAAATTGGCAAGTGGCAAGGGCCCTTTGAAGTCACATGGCGAATTGGGGAGGTTGACTATGAGGTCAAATGGCCAGATAGGAGTGACACATGCCAAATTTACCACCTCAATCTCCTGAAACCATGAAGAGAGGAGGTTCCTGTGTCGGATGGTAGTTCCAGAGAGGGCAGAGCTGGAACCAGAGGCAAGTCCAAAAAGTGCAGCCCAATTCACCCTGGTCCCCTGTGGAGACCATCTCTCACCCTTCCAGAAAGAACAGGTAATTCGGTTGCAGGAAGAATTCTCCAATGTGTTCTCACCCCTCCCTGGTCATACTAACCTTATAGAACACCACATTGAGACTCCCCCAAGGATGGTGGTGTGCAGCTGCCCATATTGGCTTCCCGAACACAAGAAAAATGTGGTTTGGGATGAACTCCAGGCTATGCTAATATCAGGTCAGAGTCTTTGATTCTGCTACTGGTAACATTGTAACCTAGTACAACCTGCTGCATGGACAGGTGGTCGGCGTCTAAACCGGCTCCCCCACCAGCCTTTGGCTGGTGAGGAGGGTGGCATGTCACCCAGCAGGATTAAAAACAAGACCTGTTAAAGGGCGTAGGAGCTCCTTGCGAGCCAACGGCCAACATGCAAAAATGGAGCTGGGGTCCCATTGTAGGCATCCAATGTACAGTACCACTGACTCTGATGGTAGCCCCTGCACCCAAAATCTCTCTCAGATGTATTGGCTGAGCCTTTCCTCTGATGCAGAGAGGTTCTGGGCAAGAGAAGCCCTTGACAAGCGACTAGGACTGCCCAAGGTAGCTTTCTAGTCCTGGCAGTGACCTTCCCAGTCACTTAATCCAGTATTCACAGAGGAAAACTGCGACTGTAGTCACTCCTACTGCAAGAAACAAAAACCTGGAAAGTAGTTGTTACCGGTTATAAGCTAAGAGTTATGGTGATGTGCTCTGGTACCAGGGATTTCTTTCAAGAGTGGGAGGGGTTATTTAATCCCATGATAGTTACTGCCCGCTGAAGTTAGGCAGCCCCTAACCAGTAAGGTACTATTGGTCACCACTACGGCACTGACAGATGAGGTGGTTTGTCTTTGCCTAATTACCTCATCTAAGAAAAATTGTGTATTATTCTCCACATGGAATGTTCGGACAATGACTACTGGAATGTCCACCAACTGTGACTTGGATAATGACCAGACTGATGCAAGGAAAACAGCTATAATTGATAAGTTATCATGCTGGAAAGTTCATATTACTGGGCTTCAGGAGACAAGACTGGCAGGTTCTGGCTCTATTAGAGAACAAAACTATTCTTTCTTCTGGTTTGGGAGACCCACAAATGAACCAAGACTCTATGGGACAGGTTTTGCTATCCACAACAGTCTTATACAATGCATACAGTACAATCTCCAGAGATAAGTGACAGGATCTCTTGTGTGTGCTTCAACACCAAACAAGGAAAGATTCTGGTTATTTCAGCTTGTGCCCAAACACTGAATGCTGATGAGACTTTGAAAGACTCATTCTACTGTCAACCCTTCTCATAGGTACATCTGAGAATGAGAGGATTGTCATTCTTGGTGACATGAATGCTTGGGTTGGCTCAGACCATGAAAATTGGCCTGACTGTCTGGGAAGATTTGGTGTTGGGAAAATGAACACGAATGGTCAGCGCCTACTGGAATTCTGCTGTAGGAACAACCTGTACCTAACCAACACAATGTTCCCTGGTAAAGCCCACTGGAAGAAGACCTAGTGTCACCCAAGATCAAAGACTTGGCATCAACTTGATTTTGTAATTGTGAAAATGAAACACAAAGCTGAAGTCAGCAACACCCATACTTATGACAGCACTGATTGTGATTCAGACCACAGCCTTGTAGTATCTTCAATGACCCTCACTCAGAAGCCTTTCCACCAAGCAACAAAGACATGCACTAAAATTAACATCACCCAAGCAAAGCTCCCAAAGGTCAGAGAAGAATACTGCATGAAGCTGGAGGCAAAACTAGCTGACATCCCAGATGATCTACCTCATGAAGATTACTGGAGTAGATTGAAGAACACAATCCATGATGTGGCTCTTGCTACATTTGGCCAAAGAAAGAGATGAAATCCAGACTGGTTCAATCACTCACTCACTGAAATTCAACCTGTTCTGGAAGCCAAATGAAAAGCCTTGATAAGATGGAAAAACGGATCAACTCGCAGAAATTTAAATACTTACCGAGAGGCCAAGGCTGAAGCTCAAAGAACTGTCAGACAATGTGCAAAAAAAGTACTGGGATTATCTTTGCTCCAGAATAGAGAGTGCCAGAGACTCTGGTAATATAAAAGCAATGTATGAAGCTATCAAGACTGCTGTAGGACCATCCAAACAATCATGCAGTATCCTGAAAAAGACAGCACCATCATACAAAATAGGGACAAAAAGTTTGACCGCTGGATCAAAAACTACAGTGAGCTCTATAGTGCTGGAAGCAATGCCTGTCTGGAAACAATAGCAACCATCTCTCAATCTGTCATTTGAAGCCATTTGGATTCTGAATCTGACATTGAGGAAATGATCGCTACAATTCACCATCTTAAACAAGGGAAAGCTGCGGGAAATTATTAAATCCCAGCCAAATTATTACAAGCTGGAATTCTTCCACTCGCTAATCAACTCCATCAACTGATTTTGAAATGTTGGTCATCCAAATCTGTCCGTCAAGACTTCAAAGACGCCAAGATAACCACACTTTACAAAAACAAGGGTGATGGAGTGGACTGTAATAATTATCGTGGGATCTTCCTGCTAAGTGTCACTGGCAAAGTGCTAGCTCATATTCTACTTAACCAATTACAATCTATAGCTGATGTATACCCAGAGCCACAATGCGGTTTCAGAGATCAAAGATCCACCACAGACATGATATTTACAGTTCAACAACTGCAGGAAAAGTCTAGAGAACAAAAGCAACCATTGTATATAGCATTTGTAGATCTGACCAAAGCTTTTGACCTGGTAGACAGGAAGG
Source organism: Notarius quadriscutis (assembly GCA_026167865.1). Lineage (NCBI taxonomy): Eukaryota > Metazoa > Chordata > Actinopteri > Siluriformes > Ariidae > Notarius > Notarius quadriscutis. The sequence continues at coordinate 26,629,202 of JANZLB010000027.1, forward strand.
CACTCTTCTTGGTCCTAGGTAAAGCTGGCTGCCCTCCGACATTACTGTCGCTGATCAAATCCCTTCACATCAACATGAAAGGCCAAATACAGTATGATGGTGAGCTATCAGACCCATTTCCTACTGACAAAGGGGTAAAACAAGGCTGCGTACACGCACCCACCTTATTTGGCATATACTTTTCATTTCTTTTCAAACATGCTTACATTGGATTGGAAAGGAATGTTGGTGTCTCTCTATTGTATAGAGCTGATGGAAACTTCTTT
>JANZLB010000027.1:26664630-26675799 GCA_026167865.1 Notarius quadriscutis
TTGCCGGCAGTAAGTCAGACCTGTTCCCAGTGCATGTTGGACTCCGGCAGGGCTGCCCTTTGTCACCGGTTCTGTTCTGTTCTGCACATCAGGTATACAATGAAATTGCAGTGCTTCTCCAGCCGGTGCATAATAAATATAAAAAGAAAACAGTAAAACAGTAAAATATTAAATATTAAATATTCTGGGCTTTGCTACCTTTTAGTGTAGATTCATTTGAAACTTCAGTTCCATAGCATCACCTTTTACAGCCCAACTGAAAAAGGGACCTAAATGGCTCCAATGGAATCAGGCCACTGAGGAGGCCTTTGAGAGTCTCAAGACCACCTTTGCTTCAGCTCCTGTTTTGCAACATCCAGACCTCAACATTCCCTTCGTGGTAGAGGTGGATGCATCTAAGACTGGGGTAGGAGGAGTACTGTCTCAATGCACAGGCGAAAAACCTACGCTACAGCCCGTCGCCTTCTTTTCAAAGAAACTGACCTATGCAGAATGGAATTATGACATTGGCAACTGCAAACTCCTTGCCATCACGTTAGTGTTAGAAGAGTAGTGGCATTGGCTAGAGGGAGCTAAACACCCATTCACCATTCTCATGGACCATAAAAACCTGGAGTAATTGAAAACTGCCAAGAGATTAAACCCTTGTCAAGCTAGATGGGCCCTATTCTTTGCACATTTCAGGTTCACGATCTCTTTTCATCCCGGCACCAGGGCAAATGCACTGTCTCACATCCACAACACTGCCATCCCCACTGCCAAACCTACTCTGATCCTGCCACTGGGATGCTTCATTCAGGCCATTACATGGGAAGTGGACAGGGAGATAAACCAGGCCCAAGCACCCAACACCCTGGCAACATGTCCCCCAGGTCTTATGTATGTTCCCACGCAACTCTGAGGCAAGCTTATCACCTGGGTGCACGCTTATCCAGCCACAGGACACCCCAGCAGTCCGCACATATCCCAACTGCTCAGGAACAAGTACTGGTGGGAGAATATGATGTCAGAAATGAATGAATTTGTGTCCTCCTGCTCGACCTGCACCCAGGCCAAGGTGCCTTGAACTCACCAAGCAGGCAAGTTGTGCCCAATACCCATAATCCAGAGACACTGGTCCCATCTAGCCATTGACTTTAATCACTGATCTCCCAAAGTCCCAAGGTAACATGGTCATCCTGGTTATCATCGACTGATTTTCAAAGGCACTGAAACTCATGCACCTACCAGGTTTACCCACTGCCTTCAAGACTGCAGAACTCTTGTTTACACACACATTCCATTACTTTGGCCTCCCAGAAGACATTGTTTGTGACTGAGGCCTCTAATTCATCTCTAGAGTTTGGACAAAGTTCATGGATAAGCTGGGGGTCTCAGTCAGCCTAACATTGAGGTACCATCCTCAGGCCAATGGCCAGGTGGAACAAGCCAACCAGGAGATTGGGTGCTTCCTCAGGGTCTACTGTATGGAGAACCTAAAGGATTGGGTGTAATTCCTTCCCTGGGCTGAATACACCCAAAATTCCTGAAGGCCTTTGGCCACACAGTTAACCCCTTTCCAATGTGTCCTTGGTTACCAACCACCTTTGTTTCTGTGGGATGACTCACCCTCCCAAATCCCAGCAGTGGATTCTTGGATCCAGAGGAGTGAACAGGTATGGGAGGGTGTGCACCAATGATTAAAATAGGTGGCTGCTAAGTACACCCAATAGGCAGACAAGCACGGAGGGGAAACTCCCGCTTATCAAGGACTTCCAAAATTCCAACACTTGTCGCAAGCTCCAAGCCAGATATCTAGGCCCATTCAACGTCCTACATCATATCAATGAGGTCTCCTACATGTTGGAACTCCCCCCAGCTCCTGCACGTCTTCAACCTTCCATGTGTCATGTCTCAAGCCAGCAATTCCAGGACCCCTGAGAGAGGGCACTCCCAACAATGAAAACACACACACACACACACACATACACAGGAAATAGAAGGGGACTCCATATACCGGGTCCACAAAATCCTTAACTCCTGGCATAGGCAGGGCCAGTTGGAGTACTTGGTGTACTGGGAGGGCTACCACCCGGAGGAGTGCAGCTGGGTCAATGCCAGGGACATACTGGATCCACTACTTATGCAAGAATCCCATGCCACACACCCAGACAAACCAGTACCCAGGGGAAGAGGATGTCCCAGAAAAAAATTCCGTTCCCAGAGTGAATGCTCTAGGGGGTTTCTGTCAGTAACAGTGCAGAAAATCTAGGTTCAGAGTGGCATTCAAACATGGCCTCTCCAGACTACAACAGCCAAACACCACAACACCCCACCTCTCTGGAATTCTAGAAGCACACCTGTTCCATATCAGAGACTAATTAAGACACTACTTAAACCCAGCAAACACTCACCTCCATGCAAAGTATTGTTCTGTGTCCCTGAACCTGATCATCCCAAGCCTTATTTTGACTCTGCCTGACTCTTAGTGCTTTTAATTCTTGCTTACATTTATTCATCTACTTGACTACTTGCCTGCCCTGTGATATCCTATTTGCCGATCGACCGACGTCTGCTTAACCCTGGCTTCATTTAAAGCTTGGCGATTTGGACGCCTGTTTACAATGCACCCACTCTCCCCTGCATTCCATAACTGCCTGCACTCTGACAACTGTGCTTCAAGGTGTATTTTATGTTCACATATTTAGCTAGCATCTATGCAGAATATCCATGAATCATGCACTTTATTTACTGCTAAATTTACTTGATTTGAAAATTAGTTTTGGGACGGATTGGAAAAAGCAAATAAAAAAGAAAACGTATTTTCTTTGAATTGTATTTCATTGCCACCAGTATGAAATCAAGATATTTTGTGTTTTATTCCTCCATTTCAGGCATGCAATACATACCAAAAAAGTTGTGATGGGGCATTTGCCAAATTTCAGGAATAACTTTAAAAAAAAAAAAAGCTTTTAAGTTCCATAAAATATCTCATCCCAAACATTTCAGAGTTGTATCCTTAGAGTGTTGTATTGATGCCACTAGCATTTGTCCTTCAGTGAAGTTCAGCACTTGTGCTTTCCCAGAGTTGCCTCTTATTGTTAATGTGCTGTTGGAAAGGGTTAGGTTTAGTTCCCTATTTTCAAATGCATGAAAACTTTCCACTGGTATCCACAAGAAATGTAACTCGAGAATGACAATTGACTGAAACTATCTGGGGTTCATTTTCTGATCATCATAGACTAATGTAGATGTTGACTACAGCACTTAATTCTCCCTTCTCCTGTTTCTCCAGTTCTTTCAGAACCAATCTCCAGTTGAACAGTTTCTCCTGATATGCCCTCTCATACCACACCCACAGCATTGCAATTCTGGTGCATGGAAGAAGTTAAAAAAGCATAGGACAAAAAAAAAAAAAGAAAAAGAAACCACTGACAAGCAGAAAGGGCTGAAGTGAGCCTTGGCCATTTTGTCACATATTCAAAGGTGCAAAAGATTTAGATGAAATCTGAAATGGATAGAAGATTGTGAGAGCTGTCAGTTTGATATGAATGCAACTGTCCAGAGAGCACGAGAGAGAGAAATATAAAAAATGGAAAGAACTGTTTATGCTGACGTTGAGCAAAATGCAAATCTTAAACAACTATTTAAATCTAAAAGATTCTAAGCCAATTTAGAGTGGCAATTTGAATCTAAGCTTGATTTAGAGCAATAGCTTTATTGGTCTAAAGCTAGAGTGGATGAGTTGGGATGGAAGTGGAAAAAAACAAAGATGATGAATGCTCATGTACATGCACAGCCAAGCACATCGTCTTGCTTTATAATGAAGTCAGGGGCAGACCCTAGTTGCCTCCAAGAGGTGAAAAAGCAAACTGTGACAGAATAACAACACACTCAAATGATTGAGATGAATGAGAGTGAAAGCTTCGGTGATTCAGAGAGTGAAGAGATAGTTAAGGCCAAATTAAAACCATTAAAAGATGAGAATGAGAGCTGGGATTTCATCAACACCAGGTACCTGCTTCTGCTGATATTGACAACAAGAGTAAAAAACATGAAACATCCCAGAGAAGATGGGATGAAAACCTAGTATAAACTTTGTCGCCTCAGAGGTATTTATAACCTGCATCCATATGATAGAGTACTGATTTTGAATGCCATACTGACTCCATGTGAGAAAGCCACACTCACAAGAGCCTTGGATGAAGCCTTATGTGAAGACAAACAAAACTTAGACACTGCATGGGCAGCATTAGTAGAATGGATTCACAGTCATGCTGATGCATATTGTTGGGGAAGAATCCTCAGCTGCTTCCAGGATGCAAATGAACCATTCACAATGTATGAGGTCTGTTTCAGAGAAGCTTGGTGTAATTATTCTGGCATTGATAACATCAGAAATGACAACTTGGATAACAGCAATCATGGAGCATTGAAGCAAGCTCTCCTGAATGGAGCAAGAACTGAATTATCAAATGCATACAAGCCCACAAATCCTCAATGGGATACAGTGGACTGGCTCACCTTTAGCAAGACTTTGAACCAGCATCTCAACCAAAGATGCGAGAAATTGAAACAGCTGATCCTGATATGTCACTCAAGAAGTCACTATAAGGAAAAAAGAAGAATTACAGAACCTACAAGTGTTATCAATCAAGGGAAATGGGCCACTTTTCAAAATACTGCAGGTCAGGAAAGAAATTTCAGGAGGACTGAGAAAAGATCTGAAGAGAGCTTAAACACTCAAAACATTCTGGATGTGAATGCCTTCATGTAGGCCATAAAATGACTGTCTCAGCTGACAGGTGTGTTACAGAATACATCACCAAGAAGCACAGGGGATTTTTAGAGGCCCCTTCCCTCAGGCCCCTGCTAGTACTAGTTAAACATCAAGCAGATGGCCTATATGTGTGCACTACTGTGAATGGACAAAAAGGACTTGACTTTTTATTGAACAAAGGAGAAGAACTTACATGTATTTCAACCAGGTATGCAAAGAAATATGGAATCTCACAACAAGAAAAAAAACAAGCTGCTGGAGCATGAGGAGAAAACATCCTTTTACAAGAGAGTATGCCAGTGAGTAATTTGGGCCAAAGTCTATTGGCACTCCAGTTTGGGTGGGCAGCATTACAGACCCCTTTCTAGGCTTGGACTTTTGTTATAGCTTGAAGTTAGCCTCAACTTCACAAATGGCAAAGTTGTCTGGAAACTGAGAAAACTGGGGAAAAAAAATCCCTCAGAAAATCATCTGATATGGTCTAAGGATAAGGATGATTGTGGAAACCTTCAAATGAACCCAGAGACATTCACAGTCCAAGTTCCTCCTTACACCAAGCAATATCCACTTAGTAAAACAGCAATGGCTGGAGCTCTTCCTATCATTCAACAGTGGAAATACAGAAGTTTCTTGCCTGCTGCTGGAACTCTAATAAAGAATGGGCAGTAGGTCCAAGAACTGTTAGCTGCATTGCAGCTGCCTAAGTGTCCATCATCAAAGTCAAAGCACATATGAAGCAAAACACAAGAAGCAAAAGGAAATGCAGAAACGGATGCAAAATTAGCCGCCAAGGGAGGGGATAACAAAGCAGCAGACAATCAAATTGAAGCAGCAAATCTAAAGATTCTACAAGCACATACTCTAACATCAAAGAGCTTCAAGACAATTGTAGCTGAGAGGAAAAATGGCCCTGGATGGAAAATGGGGAAAAGAAACATGATAGTGGATTGTGGAAACATGGAGACAAAGTTGTTGCTTCTACAAAACTATTACCATATCTGGCTACATAGCTACACTCCTTGGGTCATGTGGGAGCAGAGAAAATGGTCTACTGATTCAGGACAACATGGTGGAATCCAGCATTCAGAAAAGAAGCTGAAAGTTTGGACAGACAATGTGTTATTTGTCTAAAAAAACAATCCAGGGAGGAAAATGAAAACACCTCTGATGAGAATTTCAGTCCCTTCAGGCCGATTCCAACATCTACAAGTGGACTACATAATACTGCCAAAGTCACATGAACACTCTGAAGTTCTAGTTGTGTCGGACAAGTTTTGTGGAAGTGGAAGTATTCACAAGTGAGTGGAAGTATTCCCCATGAGGCAGGGTATAGCCACTCACACTGGAAAAGTGTTGTTCAAAGACATCATCCCTCACTGGGGCCTCCTTGAGACCATGGACTCAGACCAAGGAACCCACTTCATGGGTGCGGTCTGTAAAGAAGTGTGTCAGATGCTAGGCGTACAATGGAAGGTCCACTGCCCTCATCATCCTCAATCATTAGGAATAGTGGAAAGCATGAATCAAACTATCAAAGAGACACTGTCAAAAATGCATCAGGAAGGGCTCTCATGGCCAGAGGCACTCCCTATAGTGCTATGCAGTATAAGAGCCACCCACAACAAAGACACTGGGCTTAGTCCCTATGAAATGATTACAGGCCAACCCATGTCTTTACTGGGAACAATTGATTTGCATACTGCTGATGTCCATTTGACCAGTGATGCATTGCTAAAGTACTGCTCCCAACTTACAGACTTGATTCAGACAGCAAGAAAGCAAGTGATAGATGTTTGGACCTTGCCTGGGTCTGGTGGACACAGCCTGGTACCAGGACAGTGGGTTCTGATCTCCAAGCCACAACAAACATGACTAGAGTCAAAGTTTGAAGAACCCTATCAGATTATCTTCATCACTGAAGCAGCAGTGAAAGTGAATACAAAACCACAGTAGATTCACACCATGCATGTGAAGCTGGTGAACAATTCAGACGACGATGGAAAGATGCAACAAGACAACAAGCCACTTGGGTGAAGTGCTAGCATCCTCTCCCCAATTGGCCTACACATGTACACTTGTTCTACACAGTGTACAATTGTAAACAAGCCAGAAGAAAGATGATTCAAGAGCTTCAATAGCTTTTAGCAATTCAGTCAGGCTTTTATAATAGTTAATCACATTTAATCAATTACATAATCCAAATAGTTACAGAAATTGTTTGAATCACCAACATAATCACCATATAACCTTATGATTGCTGTTTCTGGTTTGAGTTTTATTCTTTAGCTCATAGTTGCTCTCTGTGAACTTTTTGAGTTTGAACAGATCCAAGAGACTGTGCATACTAACAATGCTGAGAGTGGTGAGTGTTCTGGAAGAGTCAGTAATGGTAAGAAAAATCATACATCCAGTCTGTCACATAACAATGTTCATAATTTTCTTATTGTCCCTGACGAGTTATAACCAAAGCTCCACTAAGGTATATGATGAACACACTCAATTGGCTGTAGACAATACCTTTCTGAGAGCTGCACATGGCTTTGCACAAGCCCTGAAAAAGGGGCAGTGCTGGATCCATGAAATGCCAAGATTTACCCCAAAATAGTTGTCCTTTTCTCTTTAAGAGAGCATGTGACCATCCTTCAGAGAAGAACATGGCCATATTTTCAACCAGGTGTCAGATTCCATCTCAAACCATTAACAGCAGATAGAGAACCCATGTGCCCAAAGGTCTACTTTGTTTTTAAAATACAGCTCATGGCCCACAAGTGGGTCACAGTCATTGTTCTTAGTATTTGGGTAATGGCATTGAACATGTTAAAATTCTTACAGAGGGATACGCAGAAACCTTTACATTAACTGTCTCTAAAGCTGCCATCATGTGGGGACAAAACCAACCAGCGTATAATGGTACCCTAGTTGTTTGGGATAGAGATGGGTATCATGTGCTATCGCTATTTGGACAGGATCACGTTATGGCTATACAGTGGCAGCTTTAAGACATACCCTATAACCCAGAAATTATATAAATAGACGTGACCTGTTCAGTAATGCTCAAGTCACAGTCAGTCCAACCCAACGCTTTTTTTGCGACCTTAATTCCTCAGTATGGTGTAATTGTAGCCTTAGATGAAATTAGTCATTTTACCTACCATGGAATGCATTGGTAATGACATAGCTAAAGCCTCCAGTCAAATACCTTCAGAATTGGGATTAGTCCGTAAAATGCCTCTCCAAAATCGAATGTCACTAGATATTTTGCTAGCAGAAAGGGGTACTTGTGCAGTTATTGGCAAGGAATGTTGCACATTCATTCCAGACACCTGAACAAACATTTCCTCTTTAGTTACAGACATTCACAATCAGGTGTAGTCCCTGAAGGAAGGTGATTGGACTTTGAATTCATTGCTGTCATCTTGGGGTGGACCATGGGTTTCCATGATAGTTCAAATTGTCATGCCGATCATTCTTCTTCTGTTTTTTTTTTTTTAAACAGTTGCTGCTGCTATAATGAAGACCTGCATCTCTGGCTGCTTCTAAATGACCAGACAGTTCATTCACAAACTGAATCAATTCACAGTTATACAGATCATTGTTATGGTTTGTAATCTCAACATTGTTATACACAAGTACAGCATTAATTCAACCTCACCATTCATCTCAGCAATTTTGGTTGCTTGATGTTTTCATGTTTATCCATTCATGTCATATAGGCCATCGGACAAGAATTATATTGTTAACTTTCACTCCAGTCATCAAGGGGATAATATAAAATTAGGTACTACCTAATAGCAGAGTTTCACATGAAAAGAAACATGCAACAGATGATATAATTTGATGTGTTTCAATTTCATTACAAGAAGATACATTTCTCCAAACTCATGTATATTATTCATTTTATTACAATAAACTACAGTGTGCTGTAGGGATTTATAGCAAAATATTTTGAAAACAAAAGATACACGCTTCATGAAAACACTGACTGGATTCAGGTCAAATTATCAGATCCCGAAGGATTTCGCAGTGATTTCAAAATCAACATCACTATTTAGAAATAAATTCCTACAACTCATTTCTATTAATTCATTTTTTATACTTTCTTTCTCTTTCAGCTTGTTGCTTTTCTTATGAAAGATTTCTTCAACTTTCTCTCGCTCTTTCACGTCTTCTTTCCTTTTCTTCCTCTGTCAAAACTCTCTTTCTTTTCCCGGTTTTGACTTCATCTTTCTCTCCTTGGTTAACTTGTTCTGACATCTTTTTAAAGTTTGTATTAAAGTTTGTAAAAATTATTTTGTTGCGCTGTTTGAGTTGTTCTCGGTGGAAAAACCCGATAAATATGAAATTATCTGTAGACACAAATAAGTTATGTAGGCGCACTCGCGCTTCTAGTTCCCACCAAAATCAAACAGCCAATCAGAATCGCGAGGGGCATGGACAGACGGACGGACACGGCTGGGATCCTTGTGTGTCCATGAAAAAGCAACTCGATGGGTTACCATATTTTCTTAAATATGGAGCTCCGCTCTCGCGGGCCGAAAGCTCCGCTAAAAATTCTTAACACAAACTGTGAAACTAAAAGCTAAATCCAAGCATCCACAAAATTATACGCTGCAGTTTTGTCATTGTGAATATAACCTGATCCTTTTTCGTAGCATAAAAGCACTAAGAGAAAGTGTTATTGGGCTGATTACATTACTTACAGCAGCATTTACGCATCATGGCGTAAGCTGCTTTGTTTACTACACACACAGCCGCCGACCAGCGAATTCATTGGGTGAATGATGAAATAATCACGGATCTACTTGCTATATGCACATCTTAGATAGCTGCAACGAACCAACAACAATCTTGACGAAGGCCACATTGAATACCTTTAGGAAAATGGCAAAAGAATTGTTGAAAATTGGTGGTAAAGAGGTGACGGTCGTCAACCTGGACGTTCAACTTAATTTAGAATATGAGGAACTACTGTCGATTCTGAGCCACCACAAAGCCTGCTGCAAACAATATACTGACAAAAGGCAACTATTATATATGAGAGAGAAAAGTCTAAATTGTTCAAACCATCCAGTGAAGGTATGAAGAAATGTTATTGTATCAAATTTCACCAGTACTATAAAAATACATTTCAATTCAAAACATTTTTATTCAACAACAAATTTGAATTTTGTTTGCTCTGGATTTGACCTGAATAATATTTTACTGATTATTTTATTTTAATCACAACATTGGATATGTCCAGGGACCTAGGCCTAATACTCTCTCCATATTTGACCTACTTTCTGAAATAGTTCTCTACACGGCATGCAAGCCAAGATTTAAAAAAAAAAAAAGCCTAGTTTACAAGCAAGAAAACCAAAAAGATTACTTTGCCCCTGTAAAACTGATCTAATTAGTTTAATGTATAATGAGGTGGGAGCTTGGAAAACATGCCATCCACTTGTCAGTGTAGGACTGCCTTTTGCCTTTTGTTTATTCAGAAAATTACTAAAGTGGCAAATCTTGGCATGATTTACCAGATGCCTCTAGTCTTCGGAAGGTGTGGCCATAATGGTTATATTACCATGAGACCCTCTCCCTGCTACTTATTTATCTCTTTATTAGTTCTTTATTATAGAATTTCCACCAAGTACATCATCAGAATGTAGTGAATATGTGGCATCTCCTAGTCTTAAAAGACTACTTTCAAAAATTGGAATTGGTGTGGCATCATCATCAAAGTCATCTGTTCTGCCTGTGGTGTGTATTATCTGTAGGAAGAAAGATAGTTACATTACTACTGGACAAAAGAGAGTGAAGGACAAACTTTGTCAAGCTCAGACAGAATTGTGCGATATGTTAATATATAAAACTATCGAAGAAAACAATCTTGCCAACTGTTTTTCATTGATTTATTACTTAAAACAAATGTAATGACCATACTGTACCTGACTATTGGTCCTTTATTGGTTTTGAATAAAATTGTCTTAATTCCAAATATAAAAAAATTGAATATTATTGATCATAAATGTTCTTTTAGTCTTTAAGATGATTGCCTCTCGTAAAAGGTATAAATTATGCTATTGAATTTAGATACTCATTGTGGTCATGGGTTTTCATTTCAGGACAATTATGAAGGGCACTGAGCTGAAACATGATGAGTCCACCTAAGGGATAAAGACTGTGTAGCCACAGAAGTGTGCTACCATTATACCTGTATGAAGAACAAAAAAGAAACACCAAGATAAATATTCCTCGCAGAAGGTTTTTTTTCTATATAATTTATGATAATGGGGACAGCGCAGTGGTGTAGTGGTTAGCGCTGTCGCCTCACAACAAGAAGGTCTGGGTTCAAGCCCCGTGGCCAGCGAGGGCCTTTCTGTGCGGAGTTTGCATGTTCTCCCCGTGTCCGCGTGGGTTTCCTCCGGGTG
>JANZLB010000027.1:27099185-27113469 GCA_026167865.1 Notarius quadriscutis
ATATCATCCCCAGTCAAATGGCCAGGTAGAGAGAGCCAACCAAGAAATAGGATGTTTCCTCAGAATCTTCTGCATGCAACACCAAGGGGACTAGGCCCAATTCATTCCATGGGCCGAATACACGCAAAACTCTCAAGCAGTCAGCCACACAGCTTACACCCTTCCAGTGTATGCTCAGCTACCAACTTCCCAGTTCACCTGTAGCCAGTCAATTTGGGAGGAAGTTCACCAACACATCAAGTCAGTTAATGCCAAGTACAAGGAATACGCTGATAAGCACCAGAGCAACAACCCCGAGTACTCTCCTGGCGATCGGGTATGGGTGACCACCAGGGACCTCAGGGAACCCAACACATGCCAAAAATTACAGGTATGCTACATCGGAATGTACAGGGTGCTCCGACGCATCAACGAGGTTTCCTGTAGACTTGAGCTCCCACCTCACAGTTGTCTGTCACCCACCTTCCACGTCTCCTGCCTCAAACCCTCCATGCCCACCCCCGACCACTCGTCTCCTGGCCCAGAAGGAGAACCCATCTACCAAGTAAATCAGATCCTAGACTATGGACATGGAAGAGGTCAGCCAGAGTATCTGGTAAATTGGGAGGGCTATGGACCAGAGGAATGAAGCTGGGTGGGAGCTAAGGACATACTAGACCCTCTCCTTACTCAAGAATTTCACAACCAACACCCCAACAAACCAGCACCCAGAAGGAGGGGGCGTCCTAGGAAGAATGTAACTCCTGAAGGGAGCTCCTCAGGAGGGGGTTCAGTCAGTAACGCAATAGAGAGCACCACTTCCAGTCAGACTACAAACATGGCCGATCTGAACTACAACATCCAAGAACCACAGTGCCCTCCATCACCTGTCTATTAATTAAACCTGTCGCTCATTTCCTGGTTAATCAGCCTATGCTATATAAAACACCTCTCCCACACTCACTCAATGCGAAGTATCGTTCAGTGTCTTACCTGTCATACCAAACCTTGTTATTCTGCCTGCCTTATGTTTTCGACCCTCATTATTGTCTCGTTCTCATTACCCTCTAGTCTAGCCGTTATTACTGTCTGCAGATCGATCAACCCCTGCCTGTCCCTCGATTTCGTCTAGTGTTTTGGATTTGTTTGCCAGTCTGCATTGCCCACTCTCCCCTGCACATACCCATGAAAGTGCCTGCATCCTGACATCTGTGATATTAATTTACATGAACCTTTATTTAACTGACAAACATACAAAGAATAGATTTTCAAATCATTTTACTGACTAACTTGTAAATATAAACATATAACACACACTGTAACACACTCAAAAAAAAAAGTTGGGACAGAGGCAAAATAAGACTGAAAAGTTTATGGGATATTCAAGTAATACCATTTTGGAAGATTCCACAATAAGCAGGTTAATTAGTAACAGGTGAGGGCATCATGATTGGGTGTAGAAGGAGCATGCGCTCAGTCGTTGCAAGCAATGGCTCACTCCTTTGTCTCAAAATTTATGAGAGAATTGTCAGTCAATTTAAAAAAAACATTTCTCAATGCAAGATTGTAGAGAATTTAGATCTTTTGCAGTACATAATATTGTGGAAAAGATTCAGAGAAATCTTAGTGTATAAAACGCAAGGTCGGAAACCATTGCTGAATGTGCATGACCTTCAGGCCCTCAGGGGGCACTGCTTGAAAAAACAAAGCTAATGTGACAAATATATTTGACATGGCCCCAGGAGTAAGTCAGAAAACCGTTGTCACTTAACATAGTCCATCGCTGCACCCAGAAATGCAACCTGAAACTGTATTACACAAGGAGGAAGCCATCCATCAATTCTATACAGAAATGCCACAGATTTCTCTGAGCCCAAACTCATCTCAGACGGACCGAAAAACATGGGATGGGAAGGAGGGGGATGGGAAGGAGGGGATGGGTTCTTCCTGAAGTCCACAATCATCTCCAGTGTTTTTGCAGCATTTAGCTCCAAGTTGTTTTGGCTGCACCAGGTCACCAGATGGTCAATGTCCCACTTGTAGGAGGACTCATCCTCACCAGAGATGAGTCCAATGAGGGTGGTGTCATCCATGAACTTCAGGAGCTTGACGGACTGGTGGGTGAAGGTGCAGCTGTTTGTATACAGGGAGAAGAGCAGAGGAGAAAGAATGCAGCCTTGGTGGGATCCGGTGCTGATTGTCTGAGTGTTGGAGACATGCTTCCCCAACTTCACTTGCTGCTTACTGTCAGTCAGGAAGTCAGTGATCCAAATGCAGGTGGGGTCAGGCACATTCAGCTGGGAAAGCTTGTCCTGTAGCAGAGCTGAAATTATGGTATTGAATGCAGAGCTGAAGTCCACACACAAGATCCTGGCGTAGATTCCTGGGGAATTCAGGTGCTGGAGGATAAAGTGGAGGGCCGTGTTGATGGCGTCGTCCACAGACCTGTTAGCTCTGTATGCAAACTGCAGGGAGTCCAGAAGGGGCTCTGTAATGACTTTGAGGTGGGAGAGAACAAGGCGCTCAAAGGGCATCGCCACGGGCATGAGGTCTGTAGTCATTTAGTCCTGTTGTCCTTGCTTTTTTGGGGATGGGTATGATGGTGGAGGACTTGAAACAGGCTGGCACATGGCATGTCTCCAGTGAGGTGTTGAAAATGTCTGTGAACACTGGAGACAACTGGTCGGCACGGTTTCTCAAGGTGGATAGAGAGAGAGTCAGGTCCAGCTGATTTATGGGAGTTTTGTCTCTTGAACAGTCTATTAACATCCCTCTCCTGAACGGTGAGAGGCACAGTGGGGGAGGAGGTGGAGGGGGCCTTTGATGTGGACAGAGATGAGGAGGAGCGGGTTCCTGAAGAGAGGGGGGAGGTGGAGGTCTTGGCATAAAGGTGGTGATTGTGTGACTGTCCCATTGTTTTTCAAAACAGCAGTAGAAGGTGTTAAGGTCATTTGCAAGGCGAAGGTTGTTGACGGGGTGAGGGGGTTTGGATTTGTAGTTTGTGATTTGCCTTAGCCCTCTCCAGACAGATATAGAGTCGTTATTCAAGAACTGGTGTTGTAGTTTCTCAGCATACAGCCATTTAGCATCTCTCACTGCCTTGCTAAACCTGTACTTGGAGTCTTTAAATCTGTCCCTGTCCCCACTCTTGAATGCCTCCTCCTTCTGCCGCCTCAGCTGTTTGAGTCCAGCTGTGAACCAGGACTGGTCATTGTTATAACTCACCCTGGTGCGAGTTGGTATACAGTTGTCCTCACAGAAGCTGATGTATGAAGTCACTGCCTCTATGTACTCATCTAAACTGTTTGTGGCAGTCCTGAAAATGTCCCAGTCTGTGGAGTCCAGACACACCTGAAGGTCCTGTACAGCCTCCTTGCTCCATTTCCTTGATGTCCTCACAACAGGCTTGCTAAGCTTTAGCTTCTATCTGTATGAAGGAATTAGGTGGACTATGACATGGTCGGAGTGGCCCAGTACAGCACGAGGGACAGCGTGATAAGCACTGTTAACTGTTGTGTAACAGTGATCCAAAATATTCACCTCTCTGGTCAGACATTTAAGAATCTGTTTGTAATTGGGGAGTTCATGGGAGAGATTACCTTTGTTAAAGTCGCCAAGGACAATAACTAAAGAGTCCAGGTTGGCCTGCTCCACACGCAGTATTTGGTTGGAGAGTAAGTGCTGTGCCTCCTGCATGTTAGCTTCTGGTGGAATGTAAACACTGACCAGAATGTGGTAATGGAAGAGGTGAGGATGGACTCAATGATGGCTACATAAGTGTAGGTTACTCACTAACATCTGGTCTCCTTCTCTCAACTGTGAAGCAGTCACATGTTTGTCATATCTGTTCTTGTTCTGTCTTGCCATTTTCACTGAGTGTTTGGCTGCAATCTTGAAGCTTTCCTCAAGATGGGAGTTCAGGTTCTGCACACACTGTGAATGTGATGCATGTTCTTTGTCTCTCAAGGGTAGTCCAAAGGCTAGGTCTACTGGCAGCCTCAGTTCATGGCCAAACATTAATTCATATGGACTAAACCTGGTCGTGTCTTTTTTTGTAGAATTATAGGTGTCTACAAGTGGTTTCACAAACTCTCACCAACGACTTTTACTTTTGTTCTCCAGGGTTCCCAGCATACTCAGGAGTGTTCTATTAACCCCATGGAGAGGTTCTCCTCTGGAATGGTAAAGTGTTGTTCAGATTTTTTTCAATTTCAGCAATGTCTCACAGCTCTTGTATCAAGCAGGACTCAAAGTCAGGGCCTTGATCACTGTGTTGATGCTTTGGATAGCCACAGAGAGAGATAAAGTGTTCCCAAAGGCTTTTCACAACAGTCTTGGCTGCTTGATTAGGTGTAAGAATCACTAAGGCATATTTGGTGAAGAAATCCATTATCACCAATATGTCCTTGGTGTTACTCTGATCTGGCTCTACTGAGAGGAAATCCATGCAGATGAGGTGTAAGGGACTAGAGGTAGTAATATTCACTAGTGGAGATGCTTTCTCAGGTAAGGCCTTTCTGCTTACACGCTGCCCGCATGTCTTAACTTTGTGTTCTATATCCACAGTCATCTTGGGCCAATAGAATCACCTCCTCACTAAATCCAGAGTATGGTCTATGCCCATATGACCAAATTTGTCATGCAAACTCTTCAGTACATCACCTTGAAGCTGCTCTGGCAAAACAAGCTGGTAAGTAGTCTGACCTCCTGTTGTCTTCTTTCTGTAAAGAACTCCATTCTGTAAGACGAAGCAATTCAGTTTCCTAAGCAGAAGAGGTAACTTTGGATTGGCATCTCTCACAGAACTACAAGGTTTCTCTCCAGTTTCCATTTGTCTGATGACTTCTCTTATACAGGGGTCTGCTATCTGCAACTTCTTGAGGTCAGAGTTAGACAGGTGGGAAATTTCAGGCAATCCTCCACACTATTCCTGATGCACATAACTGCCCGGTATGACACCTGTATCCATAGTCAAAGATCCAACAAATCATCACACAAATGACTTTCACAGCTGACTTTCAGTATACTCTCACACTCACTCTGGGGTGTGAAATCATCAGAAAGCCCTCCATGTGGTCATCTTGAAAACCCATCAGCATTATTATTCTGTTTTCCTGCTCTATACAGCAGTTTGAAGTTACAGGTGGTGTAAAATTATTTTATTCCCCAAACTTGCTGTTTAGCACATCAGAATGTGTTAGGATTTCTGGTTTCTAGCCATAGTTATTTTCTCTTATCTTTTGTGCCAGGCTCTGTTTTACAAGGGTCAGACTCAGGAATGTACCTTTGTTAGGTCAGATTGTGAAATGTTCCTTCATTAGCCAGTTTAGTAACTTAGTATTCTCTCACTTCAATATTTTATGGGCATGACACAACTGCATTAGTTTGCTACAATTATTTTTATGAGATCATGATGAAATAATTGTATTATTTAGCCCAAATTTATATTATACTTAGGAGGTTTTCTGACACTAGGCTCCATTAAGCTGAGCCTAGGAACACTTAATAAGTTTAAATGTTTAGAGGATCTTGCGTGTGTGTAACCATCTTGTGTTCTTCACCACTGATTATCATCATTGTAAGGGCATTTCACGTGACAAGCACAGACTCATCAATAAGTTGTAAAACCCTTAAAATGTCATATGGTAAGAAATACGAGCAGGTCTGTTTTCTTTTGAAGATAGTGGAAGGTATGGTTTAATCAATGAGAAGTCTGCAGTGGGCAGCCAATCAGAAGTCTGTGTTCAAACAAAGAAAAGTCATTTTACAATGATTTTAATAGAAGCCACCATTTTGTTTTGGGGTGGTTCTAGGGTTTGTCTTTTCAAGCGGAGGGGAAAAAAAGCTTTAAAAAGCTAATGGTATAACTTTAGAATTCAGTGTGTTCTGGACTCACTCAGCATTGGGATTGTCTCTGTACAACAAAGGCACTTTCAAGGTAACTTTGTGCAAGTGTATTTTTGGCTACTTTTGAGGTTCAGATTTCCACAACAGTGGATAAAGTAACCAGCCATCGGTAACTAGTTGCATCTAATCTAACAGTGGATAACACATGTTAGAGGATTACTGTCTGTAAACTGTAAAGGAACTTCCATAAAGATAGTCATAGGATTTCTCGGTTACTGCCCATTTAAGGGCTAAGAACTCAAGTTTATGGGTTGGGTATCTTGAGTCACTACAGGAGAGTCTCCTACTTGCATAGGCTATAACACCCAGGGACCTATCTTGCACTTGACAAAGGGCAGCCCCTAAACCAGTAGTGCTGGCATCTGGATGAACTGTGTAAGGCAGCTGGGGGTTAGCAAATGTCAAGACTGGAGCAGATATTAGCTCTCTAATATAAACTCAAAGGTTTGCTGACATGCTATTGTCCACCTGCCACCAAATGACACTTTTGGTTTGTGATATCGACCACTGTTCTTAACCTTCACATTTTTCGTGGTAGGTGGAGATCCAGATGTTAATTCATTAAGTGGCTTAACTTTGCAAGAAAAGCCCTTTTTGAATTGCCTGTAATAACTAATAAATCCAAGAAAAAACTTGAGCTCTTTCAAGTTAGTCAGGACTGGCCAAGTCTTAAACGCAGCTGTCTTGTCTGGGTCAGTTCTCACTTGCTCACAAGGCACTATATGACCTAAGTACTTAACAGAAGTCTGTGCAAAGACAATTTCTCTGGCATTAGTTTTAGGCCATAACCCCTCAGCTTATTTAGGACTCTCAACAATATCTCCTCATATTCTTTTAAGTCTTGAGAGAAAACAATGATGTCATCTAGAAAGACAAGGACTTCCTTCAGATTCAGACCTGCCATGCATTTCTCCATAATGCATTGAAAAGTGCTCGGCACACTGATGACTTCCTGGGGCATCCAATTGAATTCATAGAATCTGAACAGCCATACAAAGGCAGTCTTTAACTTCTCAGCTTATTCACCCTTTATCTGCTAATAAGATTTTAGGACAAGAACTGAAAACCACTTCGATCCAGTCAAAGCCATGAAAGTGTCCAAGATTTGGAAGAACAAATGCATCATTTGCTGTTTTTAGATTTAACTTGTGGTCATCTATACACAGTCTAATGTCTCCATTCTTTTTTCATACCACAACAATTGGTAATGGGAAGAGAGATTCAGATTCTTTTATGACTCCTGTATCTCACAATTCCTGGTGATGTTTTCAAACAACTTTTCCATCTTTAGGGTGTATAGGTTGACATTGATGCTTAAATGGTGTCTCATCAGTCAAGTTAATTCTGCACTTAACTTCATCAGTGCATCCAAAGTCCTCGTGGTGCTGGGAAAGCACATCCTGCATGTTCCACAACTCCTGTGTCAATCTTTTCTTCCATTCAGGAGTAGTGGGGAATCTTTGAAATTGAACTCTGGGCTAGTGGCTTTGCTGTCAGCATCACTGGAGGCTGTAAAGGATGGTTCTTTGGGAAGCACAAACTGTATTGCATTCAACTCTGCTACAACACATCTTTGGGGAATTACAATATCATGATCTGTTGTATTGGTAATCACTACAGGTAAGTGAGAATGCTGTTTGTTTCCAATTATGATTATTGCATGTCTTTACAATCAAACCTCCAGGTAAAGGAGGGCGGCACGATGGTGTAGTGGTTAGCATTGTCATCTCACAGCAAGAAGTTTCTGGGTTTGAACCCAGTAGCCAGCAGGGGCCTTTCTGGGTGGAGTTTGCATGTTCTCCCTATGTCCGCATGGGTTTCTTCTTGGTGCTCCGGTTTCCCCCACAGTCTAAAGACATGCGGTTAGGTTAACATGGGGCAGCCATGGCCCAAAAGTTGGGCTGAAGTTTCCCCCTGGGCACTGTAGCATAGCTGCCCACTGCTCTGGGTATGTGTGCATGTGTGTGTTCACTGCTTCAGTTGGATTAAATGCAGAGGAGACATTTCACTGTGCTTGAGTGTCTATATGATAAATAAAGGGTTCTTGTTCCTGTTGGACGTTCAAGAATAGCCCATTTGTCAGTGTGCAGCTCCTTGACTGTAACAGCCACACCATCAGACAAGAGTCTGTCCAACTGGAATTACTTTGGGGTCCTTGCCAGGTAATCTTATAAGACCAACATTTCCTTCCGTAAACTGTTTCTGATGTATCTGCAAGATTTTCAATACATCTCGGTAGCCGAACTTGGGGGGATATTTGGGAGATTTTGCATTTTGGAATAATCTTTGTACAGTGCATCTAGCATGTTCATACCAACTAATTCACTGGGCTGTGAATTGGATGGAAGGTCTGGAACAATCAAAGCTAAATTTGGCACTACTATGTCTACACCTACAAAGACCTTTGGGAATGCAATGGTGACTTCTACATATCCCACATATGGAACAGCTTGACCATTAGCTCCCTCAATATTCACAAAATTTTCAAAGAATGGATGGGTTGCTCTGACAATTGTTGGTCATAATAGGATTCAGGAATAGTGGTGACCTGTGATCCCATATCTAGTAAACAAGTGCATTTTCTTCCAGCTATTCTTATCTAGGTAGTACACTTTGTGCCAACCAACCCCTTGGGTATGTTTGTTGTGTGTGATCTGAATCTTGATTGATCATGTTGCATTAGATTTTGACATTTGGGATGTTTTTTTTTTTCCTGTTCATCCTGCAACAGGAACTTCTAGTTTAAAGGGTTAGGAGCATTGTGGGACTCCCATTCACTCTGTCTCCTCTCTAATGGCCTTTTCTCATCAGCCATGAATGTGGGATTAAATTCATTACTGCAGGATTTTGCTATATGTCCATCTTTGCCACATTTAAACAGTCATATGGTCGAGGCTTGACAGTGTGTTGCTTGTTTGTAGCTTCAAGCTTAGGTTCTGCTTCAGCTTTAATGTCATTTTTCTCTTTTTGTGGTTTTACATAGTTGGACTTTTCTTTGGATGTCTGCCTTTTTTTCAGCCAGAGTAGCAAGCTGACTTTGAAGCTCGGTAACTTGTATTATCATCTGGACAGTGACTGAACTAAGCTGGGTAACCTCTTGTTTGCAAGAGCATGATATCTGGGACTTTATTGTAGCATCTTGCTTGATGGCACCTTGGTGCGGTTTCATTTGTGTAGCTTGAGAGTCATTTTTGTTCTCTTTACTGCATAACAGTGTCAACAGCTCTGTGATGGATTGTGGATCTTGTTTTGTTTCTGTTCCAACAGTAGTTCTGTGATTAGTGTCTCATCCCAACATCCCCTTCAGAATTGTCTTAAGAGATGCTTATTCACATCAGCAGGTGGCACTCTGCCATGTTTCACAGTAAGAGTTAACACAACTTGAAGTCGCTGTAGGTAGACTGATGGCTTTTCACCAGTGTTCTGGAAAATACCCATGAATTTGGCGAATAACTCATCACCATCCTCCATGGTGAAGAAAACTGAATCTAGTAATTTCACAATCTCCTGGTGGAGATCCTGGGCTAACTGACTTAATATCAGAAACTGGTGGGTATACGGTTACATATCTTCCATACTCTTAATAGATCAGACACAGCTGGATCTTGTAAGAGCAGTTCTACACTTGCATGCCAAACATCATAATCAACCTCATTTGGTGGACTAGGAGTCCTACCAGAGAAAGACCGGAGTCTAAGTGGTAGATGGCCATGAGCCATTAAGTCATTGTTGTGTACAATATGTTCTGCAATTACTCTCTGAATGTCTGGAGAATTTAGATCACTGTTAGAGAGGGATGACGTTACTAGGACTCTCCCTATTGGCACTGTGGGAACCAAAATGTCATGCACAATATTTTGAAGTGGCTGTGGTCCTACAGGGGCAATGGCATCAGCCCTGAGAGAGGTTGTGATGACAACATCGGCAGGTGCAATTTCAGCCATTTCAGGTTCTAGGCAGAGGTAATGGTTTCACTAATCTATGTTAACATTTCTTTCGGGACTTCATAGCCTTTTCCACTACTCTTTGCTATAGCTCTTAGTTCATCCAGGTAAGTTTGAACTATATTCCTTCCAGCTTTCTGTGTGTAGACACTGGCCAAAGCTACAACAATATATGATGCTTTGGGGTCACCCCTGGATTGCGGAGTGTGAGGTAAGAAGGACTGGAGATCATGTACAGTGCTCCCAGAGTTATATTCAACTAATAGGGATTTCCCTGATACTGAATTGGGGTCAGTAAACGGGGTAACCCTGGCAATTGAACTATACTGCATTAGAAAGTTGAGCATTTCTTCATCTTTATGTTTGTTATCCCACTGATTAAAACAGCATTAGGAATTTTAACTCCCTTTTCCTGGATATCTTCCTTTTTTCAGTTCTAGGTTTAATCAATTTTAGTCAAACAAATCTATTTCTTTTCGTACTTTTAATCAGTGTTTTATATGGCACTCCTCCTGACTGCTTGCTTGCCAAGCTGTAGCACTTGTCTACTTGGAATATGTGCAACTGGGTGTCACACAATAGAAGAAAATGACATGGGCCATCAGAAGATCTAAGGTTTTTTTTTGTTTGGTTGGTTTTTTTTCCAGGAGGCAGTGATAAAACAAGCACCCAAATTTATGTAACTTTATATATTAAATGAAAGAATTATATACATGAGTACAAAAACACAGTTCAACATTCAGAAAATGTCAAATAAAGAAGTCATACATCAAAATATTCAAGCTTCACTTCAATAGCCTTAATTCACTTAAACACTTTTAAATTCTATTTGATTTATTTCTAACAATTCCTATTTAAAGAAAGCCACATACATTCGTTTTTAATTCCATATTTTTTAGAAATGTTTGAATATTTAAGTTAAAGTTCACCAATAAAGTTTTGTTCTTATTTTAAGTATTTGAATTAGTACACTTCGGCTTCAAAACCAAATTTCATATTTAACCCACATAAACAATGCGTAGCAGTTCAAAGGAGCATCAGTAGTAACTTACAGGAAATGCAAGCTCAAGTTCAAACATTTACAATATGATCTTTCAAACAGCAATCAAACTCAGTTCGTTAGGTCCAGTTTTCTATCACATCTATTACTTATCCAAGAAACCAAAAAAAGAAAATTAAATGTTACGCTTCCAGTCAGGTCAATTCTCTGTATATGGAATCCATCTTGTCTCTTTCCTTGTGTGGCTCACCATTTTGTTCTCATCATTGCACGTGTTGTCCATATCCAACGAAGCATCCAGTTCAAAACAAAAAAAAGTTTGTGTAGTACATACTAAACTGAGAAGGGAAATCTTCAACAAAGTCCTTTCTATAAGTTCAACAGAATAACTCAAGCAGGTTTGATGCTAGTCAGTCACGAAGCAGACTATAGTCTGGAACTAGCACTCTCAAATAGAAAAACATAAAATATCCATATTTTCAACAGAAAACTTTCCAGTTCACTCAAATCTATTTACACTCAAAATGTAGCACTTCAAATCTGTTGCTTAAACTGACTTTAACCAAGAAGTTCAATCATAACAGGTTTCTTTTCAAAGTTTTCTCTCTACTGTTTTCTCAATGCTTCTCTTTCCCTTGGATCTCTGTTCTCTTCTCTGATTAATTCTTAGTTAGGCTTCATTTCCCCCCACTACATCCTGTAGAGGTAGCTCTAACATTATTTTAGCTCCTTCCCAACATTTAAAGCTATGCTGAGTTTCTCCATCACTTCAATGAATATTTTGCATTGCATATTTTCTGTTTTTATCATTATTCACTTGTTTCAATTAACTATAAATAAAAATGTTCTATTATTCACATTTTTTAAAGGATCGTATGTATTATATTGTAAACCTTGGTTACATGATCATTAATATGCAAATTATTATAAATATAGGTTCACGGAGCAAAATGTCCAAAAAGGCAATTATTATTTTTTTTTACATTTTCAGCAAAATAATTTGTCCAAAATGAACAAATTTCAATATAGTTTGCATCACAGATGTATGTGGGTGTAGAAGCATGAATAATGTTCCCTTCTGGCCAATTTGGGCAAAATTGCATCAGTTACAAAATGTATTAGGGACCTACCACTCAGGTTTTTCACGAAAGCTCAGACTTAACTATGTCAGAGGTTTGCTGAAATCTGCTTGGCCAGTGACCATGTTTTTCAACTAATTAAAACAAGTTCAAAAATCCACTTACAGGTCAAGATGGCACAAACAAAATTTCAGCTCAATCAGCATTGCAGTTCTTGAATTTCTGAGATCTGAATTTAGCTTCCCCTGTGCATGACCACACCTGAACATATAATTATCGCCTCAGAATCTTGTGCAGTGTATGCCTTTCAAGTTGTGTGAGAAAATCCATACAAGCACTTATACTTCAAGTTTGTGATGACAGCTGGTTGTACAAAATGCTTGCTGAAATGTTATCTGGCTTATAATTCAGAATTATACTGGACAACAAATATTGCAAAAAATATTTTCCTAACTGAAAACCACCTTAAAATTTTCCCATTATGTATCGCCTTTTCTGAAAATGCCTATTTTATGTTTTTTTAATTTCAAATGTCTACAATTCAACTAACAAAATGTTTTCCAGATATGTAATGTAAATACATATGCAATGGAATGCATGTGTAACATAAAAGAAAAAAATGCATGTGTAAAAGACATTACACATGCTAGGAGTGCAGTGTGAATATACAAAGTATTATTGTTTCATTTGTGAATAGAACAAGCCATGCTAAAGAGCCACATTACATTAAATAAAGACAAGCTAGGTGTTCATATGGTTCCAGCGCAGAAAAGTGCAGAACATAAAGCACTTAAGATATTTTTACCTCTGATATAAAACGTGGGCTGATGAATTTAGTTTTCATAAAAGCAATGAACAATGAAACTGAATGATTTCAATACTTGAGAAACATTTTTCAAAATAACTGATGTGAAGATAGTTTTTGGTTCCAGAAACCTCTCTCTTCTCATAGGAAATGCTGGATTGGTTTGACTATATTCAATACGTTTTCACTTGCGAAGATGTCTTTTTTTTTTTTTTGCAGTGCAGCTCATTTTTTTTGCAGACAGGCAGTTTGAAAAACTTCTAGTGGGGTCAGACAGAATTTCATGAAAGGCAGACAAGAATGTTTCTGAAAATTTTCTTGGGAACTACAAAACACCAAACTACATCCAGCTGGTTGACAAAATGCTGAAAGCATACAAATTTACATTTAGACTTTGTGTGTGCAAAGAGAGATGAAGTTGATGAAAGTCCAAGACACTACAATAATGGAATAACTGAACAATAATCGAAAAATGGGAGCAGTACAACTGGAATCCAAAAATATTAGCAGATTATTGCTGCACACTTCAATGTGAAGCATCAGATGCTAATTACAGCAACAAAGAAAGAAAAAATTGAGGATGGTGGCCCTTTCAGTGTTTCATATCACTATCAAGTGATTAAACATTCAATAAAAGTAAATTGTGTTTCCCCAAATTTCTGTTATACAATCTGAAATTATATTTGTCTTCAGTTTGTGGAGCTGTCATGATTATACTTTTATTTAAAAAAAAAAATGTTGTGCAGTGTTAATGTTCACCTCTATTGCTGTTCTTTTGAGCAGTTTATCAATATTGTGAAGGTTAGCCCAAAATAAATAAATAAATAAATCCAAGGACCAGTTTGCAACAGTAGGCTTCACATATCTAAATTATCACAACATCAAATGGGTGGAGCTAAATGCTCCAACTCACAGAAAGGAGAATAAGGGGAAATAAACTGGAACTTGGACAGTTAGATATGAGAATCTTAGTTTTGACAGCAATCAGTAACAAGAATACTCTGAGAACACAATATCCCCCGCTACAATATATTGCAAAAGAAATTGCAATATGCATATTACTGTCCTATAACAAAGCCAGTTGAACAGTCATGAGCTGCCCTCAATTTTCCTAATACTCAAGCATTTCTTCATCCAGCTTCGATTTTATGTTCTTATTCTTTTTTAACATTTCACTGGTTGCATTTGTCTTTTATCTAGTCTGTATGTAATCCATCAGCTGTGTTTTTGTTTTTAATAGCTGTTTTAATGAAGCCATTCTGCAAGAAAAATTTCCCATGAAAAAATAAATTTTATTCTGATTGTCACAGTCCTTCCCTACCACTTACAAATAGCAAAGGTGACATTTTAAAGGGCATATCACGGGTAAATTCAGGAGCAAGATCAATGTAATTCTATTTTATATTAAATGTTGGTCAAATGTCTGTAACATTCTGCATTCTCTGCAATTTTTTTACCTTGCGCAATACCAGAAAAATTCAGTTGAAATCAAACCATTTGAGGCGAATTGGTCCGCCTCTGAAAAAACTTGGCATTTGGATTTCCCGGCAAACATTGATTTTCGTGACGT
>JANZLB010000027.1:27129634-27142738 GCA_026167865.1 Notarius quadriscutis
CACACACAGTGTGTGTGTATATATATACACACACACACACACACACACACACACACACACACACACACATATATATACATATATATGTGTGTGTGTGTGTGTGTGTGTGTGTGTAGTGTGTTTTGACTCTCCCATCACAAAAAGAACTTGCAAAAATTTAGGCAAATCTGGATAGAAATAATTCCGTGATGTTGCATAAGGTTGTTGAAACAATGGCACCATGATCAAGGCTAAAGGCTGTTCAACAAAATATTCAAGCGTGCGACTTTTTTGGCTGGGCAGTGTATGTAAAACTTGTATCCGGAATTTATACATTTCTGTAAAACTGCTTTGTGACGATGTCCATTGTTAAAAGCGCTATACAAATAAAACAGAGTTGAACTGTCAATCATGATCACTAATAGGAAGTTAAGAGGCCTTGGCAAATTCAAGGTATACTATGTAGGATTTAGCAGAAATGGAACATCGTATTCATCAGTATGTTTTCATTTGCATATAATTACCTGTCACTTGGAATTACGCTTTCATAAGTTTAGAATGAGCCCATTATATCTACATAAGGCACAGATCCACTTCCGTGGAGGCCACCATGTTTCTACAGTAGCCCAGAATGGACAACCCACTACAAAACATCATCGCATTTTGCATTTTTACAAGTGGCAATGTGAATCAAGAAAGAAGCACTGGAAGGAAGTACCAGATGGAAGACAAAGAAGAAAAAAAAATAAAAATAAAGAGGAATCAGTGCTTGCTGGTTCTGGCTTAAGTCTGAGAGCTCAAATTGTTGTTAAATATGGAAGATCATACTTATTTCGCGTAAGAAAAAGGAGCACAAATCCTCAAAGAAGCAAAAGCATGAAACACAACAAGATCAGTGAGATCCGGACAGGCAACAGCAGAAACCAAGGATAAACACTGGTGTGGTCTTCCCCAGATGGAAATCACTGATGAGACAAATGTTTTCAAAGTGATGCCAATATTGCCTGTTTTTTGCTGGAAAGGTAATCAAGTGTACTAATCTAAATGCAATTACAAATGTATTGTTACAACACCTTTTCCCAGAATATGGCTAGGGAATTCATATACGTTCATATGAATTCATTTCATATTCTAAAATGAAAATTGGAAAATGAAAAACGGGGCTTTTTAAAAAATGATCAATGTTCTAAAAATAAATAAATAAATGGAGCCATTTTCCATTTTTTTCCTCAAAATAGACTGTTTCCTTATAACAGGTTTTCATAGCGAGTCAAACGTGAAAAAAATCCAGTTTCCTTTATGACAAAATTTGTAAAAATTGGGGCAATTTTCAAATATATCAGAAAGGCAAGAAAATGTATGCAGGATATTTATCACAAAGTGCCTGAAGCGTGCTTCAGAAATAAATTGCCCATATTCACCAATTTCCAATAATTCACTAGCAATACAACGCGACCACAACATGGAACAAGTCACCCTCACTGTGCTATCATATATTGAAGTTACAACCTACAGTTCTACAGACTAAATAACTATTTTAAACTATGCAAACTAACCATCATCAACTGACAGGTTACTTAATGCAGTCGTAGATCATGATATTTTAGAATTAACTGGTAGTACGCTACAGGCCCCTTACAGCCACCATATGTTCTAACAGAGGCTTTGCACCATCACATGACCCCATAGCAAAGGTAACTACGCCACCATGATTGAAGCACCACAAGTGTGCCCCCATCAGACGAGTTAGTTGTTATTGATCAGTACGGGAAGGTTTTGCTGCGTTTTTGGATGTGCAAATTTCTAAACATTGAAGGGAAAACGTGCGTGCGTGCGTGTGAGAGAGAGAGAGAGAGAGAGTGAGAGACCATTCAACGAGACTGTGTCGACCGGAGAGGTGAAAAATCCGGTGCTCATTCTTATCCAGTGACGTGAACATGAGCAACACAGCGACTCTGAGCCTAACCTTCACTGAGACTTAAGTGCATTTATATTCACAGATCCTTCAGTGTGCGTTGTGCACACGCCTGGAACCCAGTCATTATGGGAAACACTTGATGCTGGTTTGAGAGCAATCAGCACACTTTTCACAGAGTCTTTGCAAGTCTTCTCTCAGGTATACGGCAGTAGACAGATCCAAGTGCAGAAAATGTGTTTATTAGCAAGCATGATATTTACAAAAATAAAACAAGGGAAACTGAAAGCAGAGTCAAGCATGGCTAGTAACAAACCTGACCGTGATAATGATAATACTTCGCAAAGCCTTTGAGTCCTTATATGCATGCGCTGATTGCTCTCAAATCAATATCAGGTATTTTCCATAATGACTGGGTCCCGAGCGCGCACAACATGCTCCAAAGGATCTCGAATATAAATGCATTTAAGTATCAGTGAAGGTTAGGCTCTGCCGAGCCGCTGTGTTGCTCATGTTCACTTCACTGGATAATAATGAGCACCTTGCTGTAGTTGTGAAATTATTAGGGCCCGAGCACCAAAGCCCTCCTGTTTTCAGCATGTTTTTTTTTTTTTATTAGGGCCAGAGTACCAAGGTGCAAAGCCCTGTTGTTTTCAACATGTTTTTCCTTATTATTAGGGCCTGTAGGTGCAAAGCCCTATTGTTTTTTATATATTTTTTTTCTTCTACTACTTTTTTTTCCCCCTCCACAGAAAAACTGGTTTTTGAGGCACTTGCGATACTCGAAAAATCATGAGTTTTGGCACACTGATCAAATGTACGTAAAATCACAAAGTTACACTGAGCAAAGGACTAGGTATGGTCCCAAAGCTCTATAGCACCCCCAAGAACAAGCCATGATTGAGATGAAGTTGCTTGGATTGGCACAAAATTTGGTGTGATCGATACCCCTTTGATACAGGACAAAGTTGACTTAGTTGTATTTGACACTGTCCAACAGGAAAGTCAACAGTTTTGGATGGAATGTGGGATTTTGAAGATTTCCCGTACTGTTTTGAGGGGCTTATGACTGTTAAAAACTTGTGAAATTTTGCACATACATTTGTCCTATGATACAGTAAATTAGTCTAGGTGGGCGTCATTAAATCCACAGCATCACCTAGTTCAAAAATGCAGATTTGACACCTTGTACATATTCAAAAACTCATGAAATTTGGTACACGTCAGGCATCCACACCAAAACTCAGCCATAGGGGCTTAACCTCAAGTGTGTCCGGGGGACTCCATAGCGCCCCCATAGGTCATGGAGACTCCTACCCGGTATATAATTTCGCCTATCTGTGCCAAATTTGGTAGGCGTGGAGTGCCCCTGAACCAACTAAACTTGCCTATACATTGCATCAGCCATACTCAACAGGAAGTGAGATATTTTTGGTTTTCTGCGTTTTGACAAGTGTCATGTTTTAACGAACTTCTCCTTGGTGGTTTGTTGGATCCATGCCATATTTGGTGTACATCATATCAAGATGTTGCCGATGTTAAATTATGAAAGGATTTGCAATACGTTGCATGTTGTTGAAATGGCGAACCAATAAATTTATACATTACGCCACAGAAACAGGAAGTGAGTCATAAATTCACCGTGCATTGCCTGATACGGCTCGAACTACAGGTTATAGGATAACATTGTTCACATATCCAAAGACGCTCTCCGATATAGTGTCACCATTTGGACATGGACAGTAATGACTCCATTGCCAAAACGCGTTACATTTTGATGTACTCTTCCGAGGCAGTTTATTGGATTCATGCCATATTTGGTATACATCATGTCAAGATGTTGCGGATTTTAAATTGCGAAGGGACTGGGCCGTATTGTTTTCGGCATGTTTTTTTTTTAAATTATTTTTCTATAATTACAGATTTGACACCTTGGAAATATTCGAAAACTCAAATTTAGTGCACACGTGAAAATAGGGCAACAGTTTATTATTCTTAGGTTATGTGTCTCGGGTGAGGCTAGAAGACACCATAGCGCCCCCTAAAATGTGAGATTCAAATTTATAGCTTTGAATGCCACATTGAGACTCCCAGTATACAGTTTCACCTAACTGTGTCAAATTTGGTAGGTGTGTGGAGTGCCCCAGACGAATAAAACTGCATATACCATGCATCAGCCATACTCAACAGGAAGTGAGATATTTTTGGTTTTCTGCGTTTTGACAAGTGTCATGTTTTAATGAACTTCTCCTTGGTGGTTTGTTGGATCCATGCCATATTTAGTATACGTCATATTAAGATGTTGATGTTAAATTGCGAAGGGATTCGCAATATGTTGCAAGATGCTGAAATGGCGAACCAATAAATTTATATGTTACGCCACACAAACAAGAAGTGAGTCATAAATTCACCATGCATTGCCTGATACGGCTCAAATTTCACAGGTTATAAGATATCATGGTTCTGAAGATATCCACATACCCAAAGACACCCTCTGGTATAGCACCACCATTTGGACAAGGACAGTAATTACTTCATTGCCAAAACATGTGTTACTTTTTGATGTCCTTTTCCGAGGTGGTTTGTTGGATTCATGCCATATTTGGTACACGTCATGTCAAGTTGTTGCTGATTTTAAACTGTGAAGGGATTGGACTGTATTGTTTTTGGCAGATTTTTTTCTTTTTTTTCCTCTATAATTACAGATTTGACACCTTTTAAATTTTCGAAAACGCATGAAATTTGGTACACACGTCAGTCATGTGCACCGCTACTCAGCGATAGGGACTCAACCCCAGGTGTGTCCGGGGGACTCCATAGCAGCCCCATATGTCGATGAGACTCCTGCCCGGTATATAGTTTCACCTATCCGTGTCAAATTTGGTAGTTGTGTGGCGTGCCCCTAGACAAACAAAACTCCAATATACATTGAATCAGCCATACTCAACAGGAAGTGAGTTTTTTTGGTTTTGTGCGTTTTGACACGTTACATTCTAATGAACTCCTGCTCGGCGGTTTGTTGGATCCATGCCATATTTGGAATGTGTCACGTCAAGATGTTGCTGATGTTAAATTGTGAAGGGACTTGCGATGTCACAAGATGTTGAAATGGCAAACCAATAAGTTTATACGTTATGCCACGCAAACAGGAAGTGAGTCATAAATTCATCATGCATTGCCTGATACGGCTCAAATTTCACAGGTTATGGGACATCATGGTTCTGAAGATATCCACATGCCCAAAGACACCCTCTTGTCCACAATGCATGGTGAATTTATGACATGATTCCTGTTTGTGTGGCATAACAAATTTATTGGTTTGCCATTTCAGCATCTTGCAACACATCTCAAATCCCTCTGCAATTTAAAATCAGCAACAGCTTTGACATGATGTATACAAAATATGGCATGACTCCAACAAACCGCCTCGGAAGAGTACATCAAAATGTAATACATGTTTTGGCAATGGAGTCATTACTGTCTATGTCCATTTGGAAACAGGAATCATGTCATAAATTCACCATGTATTGTCTGATACGGCTCAAACTAGTTATAGGATATGATGTTTCTGATGATATCCACATGCTCAATTTGACCCTCTGTCATAGCGCCAGCATTCGGACCTGGGCATTAATGATTCCATTGCCTAAAAACTCTGACTCATGAAACTTGGTACACACATCAGTCCTAGCCAATGCTACTCCAGGATAGAGGCTCCACCCCAGGTGTGTCCAGGGGATTCCATAGCACCCCCACATCATTGTGATTTCTGCCCGGTATATAGTTTCACCAATCCATGTCAAAATTGGTAGGTGTGTGGGGTGCCCAAAGATGAACAAAACTGAAATGCACATTGTTTTAGCCAACTGACTTGCGACAGGATTTGCAATATCTTGTGTGATGTTGAAAAGGCGAACCAATAAATGTGTATGTTTCACCATGCAAAAAGGAAGTGTGTCAAATTCACCATGCATTGCTTGATGTAGCTAATACTTCACAGGTTATAGGACATCACTGTTCTGATGATGTCCACATGCCCAAAGTGAGCCTCTCATGTAGCACCACGATTTGGACCTGGACAGTAATGATTCCATTGCCTAAAAACTCTGACTCATGAAATTTGGTACACACATCAGTCCTGGCCACTGCTACTCCAGGATAGAGGCTTGGCCTCAAGTGCAAGGGCCCTTTATCGCTGCTAGCAGCTATATTTATTATTTTTTTAAATTCTTACCTTCGTGGAAATTAAGTGAGCATAGCATAGGTTTTTGATCTCTCTGTTCGACACAGAGTCCCACTGAATGGTCCCCCCCATTTCCCCTTCTATGTTTAGAAATTTCTCCATTTTACCCCCCATGATGAATTACTTTTGATAAATTAAAAAAAATAATTTTTGTTCAAAACAATTTGCATGTACAAAAACACAGCAAAACCTTCCCATACTGATCAAGAACAACTAACTCTGCTGAATGAAGCACAACAAGCATGCCCCCGTCATGGGGCATAGTTACCGTTGCTATGGGGGTCAAGTGATGGTGTGCAAAGCCTCTGTACATGCTTAGAAAGAGCAAGGTGAGGGAGGGGCATTCAGTTGGTTGCAAACCTGCAATCTCTCCGCTAGATGCCACTAGAGCCTACATAGTATACCTTTAAAAGTTGTTTTGTCAACCTTCAGCACAACTGAATTAATAATCTAAGTGGGTATATATAAATGTTTGACCTTGTATGTATAATTGACTATTAATTTAAGAAAACCCAAAATAAAAAAAAATTAAAGCTCGTCCCCCCCACACACAGGATGTTGTACAATCATTCTGCCACAGAAAAGGAACAGTTCAGAGAAATAAAGCTCAATATTGTCATGACATTCATGTCCATGATGACATTCATGGACGTGTATGTAAACTTCTGACTGCAACTGTAGATACTGTGTGTGTGTACAGTCACTGAGCATTTTAATAGGAACACTATACTAATACTGGGTAGGGTCTTCCTTTGCTCTCAAAATGGCCTCAATTGTTTATGGCATGGATTCCACATGATGGAAACAGTCCTTTGAGATTCTGATCCATGTTATGACTGCATCATGCAATTTTTGTAAATTTTCAAGAGGCAATTTCATGCTGTGAATCTCCAGTTCTACCACATCCCAAAGGTGCTCTACTGGATTCAGATCCAGTGACTGGGAAGACCACTGAAGAACATTGAACTCATTGTCATGGTTTCAGCAGTTTGAGATGACTTGCTTTGTGATGAGGTGCATTATACTGCTGGAAGTGGCCATTCGAAGATGGGTAAATTGTGACCATGAAGGGATACGTAATACTTGGGCAACAATACTGAAATAAGCCATCGTTGAAATGATGACTTGTACTGTTAACAAGGCAGTTTTGGTCCACGCATTCATGCTGTTGGTGCCAAATTCTGACCCACCATCTGTGTACCACAGCAGAAATCAAGATTCATCAGCTCAGGCTGTTTTTTTCCAGTCTTCAACTATCCAGTTTTGATAAGTCAGTGCCCATGGCAGCTTCAGGTTTCTGTTCTCGGCTGACATAATTGGAACCTTACGTGGCTAGTTTAATCAGGCTAGCTACCAAGCCATATAGCCACTTTGATAGGTGTATTATTTAAGTATTAACCACAGTCAGCCATCAAGGTTTATGGAAATGATTTGTCCGTCAGTGAACATATACACTATGAATAACATTAGGATGGATTTTACAAGTAGGCTAGTTTACAGTGCACTCAGAATAGCCATGTGTCCCAAATAATGAGCCATTAACTCACTGGTGATGAATGGGTAACAGTCACATCAAGGTCAGCAAATTTCAAGTGCATGCCTTTCCTAGACACATCCACATGAATGAATTATCTCCAGGAGAACCTATTTAAGCTCTCTGGATAGACAGGACTAAAAGAATGAGAAATGTGCCCAAAAACGTCTGACTATTTCTACCACTGTACATTGGGAGAAGTGTGCAGACCTACCAAAGGAGTACATGACTTCGACTCTCATCTCTACTGCACAGACTCTAGCAGCAGAAAGTCCCTTATGGCAAACTCTGGCTCCAAATCTAACAAGGTGGTGATGGTATTTTGGCTTCATTTCTATAGAATGGGAGGCAGTGAAATCATGCTGTATCTGTTTTAGGGCTGGGACGATTATCCGACGTAAAAGTTATTCGACGTGGAATTTTAGTGTCGACACGTTGTGTAAAACCACACAGAGTAAATGTTCATAGAACAAAACCGGAACTTTCAAATAGGACCGTTTACATCAATCGTCTTTGGTTTAACCAGATACAAACGCAGAGCAAGGGCTGGGATAATGCGTTGACGTAATTGATTACGTGAATAATTTGCATCTGTGTAATCTACGGTACTTGAGCAACATGGCTGCGTCTACCAGCAGTACAACGGAGCGTGTGAAGCAACACATGACAAAAAAGGCTTGCACATGGTCCTCCAAAATTTGGGAATACTTTAATCTTGACACAAACAGTGGGGTAGTCTGCAGACTCTGTAAAGTGCATCTGGCATATCACACTAGCACGAGAGTCATGCACAAGCACATGAAGAGGAAACACCCTGGTGCAGTGAGTCAAGATGGCAGCAAAACTCCGTAAGTTCTGTTTACTTTCTTTGCCTCTTCTCCACTCAAGCCTGGAAACGTTACCACATTCAATCCATTGATTTGTGTAATTTTTTTATATCATACTAAATTCTGCACCGCTACTGTAGCTGATGTTAATAACGCTGTTTTAGCCGTTTTATGTTTTCTTTCTGTTTACTTATTCCGTGAGTGAGTGAGTGAGCCAAATTATCGTTTACAACTATTTTCATGGAATGTAGCTTCCTTGCTCACTGATGAGCTAACTATGAGCTACCTTTGCCAATGATGATAAAAATGTTTCTCTAGTTTTGAAATCATTCCATCTTTTAGCAGATTGGCCTACTGAAGCAATTTATTAAGTAAAAAATATTGCACTGATTTAACTTAATCCTATTAAGATAGGATTAAGAAATCCTATAATAGAAATATTTCTATAATAGAAATCCTATTGAATTTGAGGACCAATATCTCTGAATAGGTGCATGACATATCAACACAGCAATAGCTTAGAAATGATAATATCAGGTTTCAAATTTGCTATTGTCATTATTCATGTGCATTATGTTAATCTTTTTAGGAGCAGTGTGGGGAATTTTTTTCATAAAAGGACCTCAAATCCTTGCAATCCCCAGATGGCTGCAGACCATACTGACAGCATTTTACAGATGATTATAAAGAACATGAGACCCCTCTCCACTGTGGAAGGTGAAGGCTTTCGTGACATGATAAAAACATTTCGCCCAGGGTATGCACTTCCCTCCAGGCATCCAGGCATGGATTTAATAGAGAAGAAATATTTGGCCATCACAGAGAAAGTGCACTCCAAAATGTCCACTGGGGACTGGGGACTCCAAAAAGCTGCCCTCAAAAATGTCACATCCAAAATCTCACTCACCACAGATGCATGGACAAGTCTTGCCACTGAGGCATACTTAGGAGTAACCTGCCACTTTATGAATGACAATTGGGAGCTGACCTCATATAGTCTCACCACGATGCCGCTTGAGGAGCGCCACACAGCAGCAAATATTGCTTCCTGGATGGAAATGGTAGCAGATAAGTTTGGTTTTTCTCTCAAAGATGATGTACTGGCTGTTGTACATGATAATGCTGCCAATGTGGTGGCAGCTCTCCACATTCAAGAAGAAAAGTATGGAGTTGCTTCACATCGATGTGCTGGCCATACACTTCAGTTAGTGGTCAACCAGGCCCTGAAGAAGGATCCCAAGATAAACAAGACCCTTGGGGCTGCAAGGTGCCTTGTAGAACATTTCAGGAAGAGCGAACTGGCCAGCAGCAAGCTCAAACAGAAACAAAAACAATTGGGCACACATGAGAACAAGCTGATCCAGGATGTGGCCGTAAGATGGAACACTACTTACTACATGGTGAATCGCCTTTTGGAGCAGCTTTGGCCGGTGACTGCAACCCTTTCAGACCCAGAGGTCACAAAACGAGGAAAGCATTACCTGGATCTGAAAGGTGACCAGTGGACCCTTCTGGAAGAGCTGGAGCAAGTTTTCAAGCCTTTTGAACAAGCCACTGTTTTCCTCAGTGGAGAGGCTTATGTCACTGTCTCTGCTCTGCCTCCCCTGCTAAAAGGCCTCCAGAAGTCAACACAGAAAATACATTGAGTCTGTTTCTGTAAACTCATTCCAGGAAACTGCAGAACAGGAGCTCGCTTTAAGGTGGGTGGGTGAAACTGCATTCAGAGAGGATGGTCAAAATGTGTGCATTATTGCTGCTGCCCTAGACCCCCGATTTCATAAACTGAAGTTCTTGTCACCAGATGACATTTTAAAAGTTCAAGTCAGGATTCAGAGTCTTGCAGCTCAAGTAAAAACAAGGGAGATGGAACAACTTCAAAATACAAGAGTGGAGCATCATGACTTAGCCAGGGTCCAGCCAAAAAGGAGCACGAGGTCTGTGCTGGACACATTGCTGGGCTCAAATTCAGAGGACAGCAGCAATGAGGAAGACATTGGGCAGGATAAAGACAATGAAATGGTGAGGAATGAGGTACTTATGTACTTTAGTGAGAGTTGCATTACAAGAGATAAAAGCCCCCTACAGTGGAGGAAGGAAAATGCGATAAGGTTCCCCAATCTGGCTGTTCTGGCCAAATCATACCTTTCTGTGCCTGCAACATCAGCTCCATCTGAGTGCCTCTTTTCAGCAGCTGGGAACATTGTCACAAAGTAAAGAGCAAGTCTAACGGCAGATCATGTAGACATGCTTACATTCCTCCACTGTAATGCCTAACTGTCTCTTCAACAGATTGATTGGGGAGACACAGTTTGAGGGAGAGAGGACTACAGTGGGAGAGATACTTTGCTGTTATTAAAAGTTAACTGCTATTCAAACTACTCTGTTGAGAGAAGAGAGGGAGAAGAGGAGAGATGGTGGAGAGAGAGAGAAAGGAGAGGGGGACAGAGGCTGTGTGTATGGACCTGGGTGTTAAAAGATTCAAAATTAATGCAACAGTTAACGTACTACTATTAGAAAAGAAAAGGTATGTTGCTCTTTTTGGTCTTCGTGTGTTTGTATTCCTCCTGAGCTGAAAGTGGCTGGAATTTTTCATTTATTTTGTTGGTGCATTGATACATCTGGCTTTAGCTTGCACAAACAATACTGCTAATTATTATTATTTTTTAATTATTTTACTTGACTTTTGGATCGATTTCTGCTAAGGGGAGAAAAACAGATTTCTGCACTTGCTTTTGTGTTAAGATTATTTTATTCTTGTACTCGTCCTGAAAGTGACTTGAATTTTTTCATTGACTTTGTTCTGGCACTGATATCTCTTAAGATTACCTTTGAATTACCACTTTATTTATTGTACTTAAATTAAGTAAGGTCTTGCTTTTTGAGTTTGGAAAGTGTTTTGTTAAAGAATAAT
The DNA here is from genome assembly GCA_026167865.1 of Notarius quadriscutis. Lineage (NCBI taxonomy): Eukaryota > Metazoa > Chordata > Actinopteri > Siluriformes > Ariidae > Notarius > Notarius quadriscutis. Next base: position 27,141,044 of record JANZLB010000027.1, read on the forward strand.
GCTCACTGTGGTGTTTAAGAAATGTTTTAATAAATATTGAAATATTACAATTTCAGAGGGTTTTTTGTGTGCGTGTTGGATGGGGCAAATTGTTATATTAAATAACTAACTGGAAAATAATTGCAATAAAATTATTATTAGGTTAATCAAAATATTAGTTGTTAGAGTAGTTGAATAATCGAAAAAATAATTGCTAGATTAATCATTTAAAGAATAATCATTTGGGACAGCCCTACTGCCCACTATGCCAAACATGCAAATTCTGTGAAAATTTTTTTTTTTTTTTAAATTCTCAGCTTCAGTTCTGGTGATGGCCATTAATGGTAAGGAATGGTTCAGGAAAACATGAAACTGCAACAGTGTCTATGACTGGAAAAGAGAAAATTAACACAATCTCTGAATTCACAAATGTATATAATGATCATATGAGGATACCAGCAACAATCAATGCTTTACTCAGTACTGAATAAAATGGTGTTTTTGTCTGAATCGCTGGAAAGGAACTTGCCAAACACAGAAGAATCAATTTCTTCAGTGGTGCTAAGTGGTGCCTGTAGATAAGCAAAAAGAGTACATTTGTGGTCTCTTGACCAGTACACCACACACACACACCTTACGCTATTCTTTCCCTGTGAGTTTGGTACTATGCTGGCAGATATGCTGACAAGTAAAGACCAATTCACAACAGACATGTTTCTGAAGTGTTTTTGATGCACATCAGAAACAGGAATTATTAAAATTAGCATTTTCTGAAAGTTTCAATCCACACCAGCTATGTTTGCAGCAAGTAAAAAAGACTTCATCTTCTACCCCATTGTCTAGAGAAGCCTATTTCGCAATGTTGTACATTTTATTTTCAAGTTTTTCATTCGCCTTTTCTGAAACTTTCTTGCATTGCACTGTTCTTGCTATTGGGGTGGCAAGAAAGGCAGACCTAGTAATGAGAAAATCCATGACATTTTTTTTTTTTTTACTGTCATCATGCTTCACAATTTTTTTTTTTTAAAAATGACTCAAACCACGAATGAAATTGGGTTTACTCACCCTGCTTCTCCTGCACTGTTTGAGCACAAAAGATTCAGTGCATCCCCCCACTCCCCCCTTACTTAATATAACTAGGCTAACTCCTGTAGCCAAGCTGATTTAACCTGCCTTGTGGGCAGGGAAGCCAGGTCATAGAAAACTCAATTAGCTGTGCTTCCCTATCCTCATCAGGCAAGGACTGAATACTGACCGAGTCCAGCTAGTAGAGCTGGGCGATAAATCGATTTTATTGATTAATTCGAATTTACAGCTAAGGACGATGTGTTTTTATGAAAATTGGTTTTCTCTCAGTTTTAACTTCCGCCACCGAGACTCCCCTCTGCGCACGTGCAGAACAGATCGGGCAGCAGGGATGGATCGGGCACTGACACTATAGCCCTGCTCCCGCGCGCTTGCCATAGAGACACACAAACAACATGGCAGCGATTGGGGAAAAGCCGCAACTTGTGCCCAAGAAAGGAGTAACTTCCTCCGTGATCCGGAATTGGTTCGGTTTTGCGGCGTCGGACACAGACCAAACAAGTCCTTGTTGTAAGGTGCGTTTGAAAACGGTTGCTTCCAAAGGAAGCAGCAGGACAAATTTATTCCAACACCTTAAACAGAAGCATGCAGCAGAGTGGGAGAAGTGCTGCTCCCAGCGGAATGAAAACA
>JANZLB010000027.1:27293453-27303807 GCA_026167865.1 Notarius quadriscutis
AGCCCAGCAAACTAATGGCCTGCCCTGTAATGTAAAGTTGGGTTGAGGAATGAAACCAGGCAGGGTTCTGGTAAAAAATTGTTTTTGCTGTCTTCTCTTAAATAACTTAAAAGAATAAACGCCATTAAAAATGTAAAAAGAATCAGCCTTTTTGTCACACAAATAAAGCACACTATTTGTGCACACTCGAGCACACTTTGTCCTCTGCATTTAACCCATCTGAACGCATGCGCGCGCGCACGCGCGCACACACACACACAGAGCGCAGTGGGCAGCTATGCTATAGACCTTGTGCACCTACATCATAGATCAGAGGTCAAGTTTGTTTATCCACCATATTGGGTATCAAGCTGCAGCTCACTTCACATGCGGAAATTTTTGGAGAGTGATTAACATGTTCAGTCAGAATGGCTTGTTGTGTGGCAGTAGGGTGCTCTAATGGAAAAAGCATGAAGGGTTTATCATTTTACCGGTTCCCCGCTGATCAAGAGTGGAGGAAGAAGTGGATTGCTGCTGTTAAATGTGTTGACTGGGAACCAAGTGAACACTCGAGATTGTGTGCCCAACATTTCATGTCAGGCAAGTGGCTTCTACCCCTGTCACGTTAACTGTTTCAGTATAACGCGTAAATGTACATTTTTGTAATAAACATGATGCGCTTGTGCATTTTCAATTTTTATGTTTCCTAAATCACTGACTCGTGGCATTTTACATTGCCATTACTAAAACTAGTAGTATATCTAATATCTATACATAAGTCAGTACTACTACTACTAATTAAAAAAACAGTATCATGTAGTGCCTCCGATTTTCTGCGATCGTGGAAAACGGAAGGAAATCACGGAAATTGGGGTCAGAAATGGAATTTGTGCTCAGAAACAGAATCTACACATTCTGCCCTTTTCAAAACTTTTTTCGAGATTAAAATCAGTCAGTTAGTTGGTGAGATATCGTTAGCATCAGGGGCTATATAGACAGCAGTAACAGTCACTACAGTGTGCTCTCTTGGTAAATAAAATGGTCTGCATATTACCGACAGGGCTTCCAGGTCAGGTGAGCAGTGCTGGGCAACAATCCTGCTGTTGGTGCACCATTCCTTATGCACAAAAATGCAAAGTCCTCCTCCTCTGGTCTTGCCGGAGTTCTTGTCTCGGTCCTGCCGGTAGCTAGCTCAGCCTGCTAGCTGCACGGCAGCATCCGGGATGAGGGGGTTCAGCCAGGTTTCAGTGATAATCATCACGCAGCAGTTCCGTGTGTAGTTGTTCATTGCTATACGGAGTTACAACTTTGTATTCGTTGCTATACGGAGTTACCATTTTGTGTGCTACGGATCTGGCATTGGTGAGTAGTAGGCTTGGCAGTGTAGGTCTGTGTGGTAGTTTTCTTAGCCGGGCTAGCAGGCCTGACCGGCATCCTCGTTTCTGCTTTCTCTCCCGTCACCGCCTTCGTTGCCTGCCGCTACCGACAACAATCCACGGAGCGCCCGGAGGTCTAGCTATATCCTCTGGGATATTATAAGCCTCCTGGAAGGCTCTCGTAACAGCTGTGTTGTATCATAGTCCTATCTTGATTAGTTCAGTATGGCTATACTTGTTTGTAAGACCTTGACATGGGAACATTACGAAAAACAAAAAACACAAATATACACCAACAGGAGAGCTAGAAGCCGCTGCAAAATCACACGCCACCATCTTCGCTATTGAAACGGAATTAGCCATTCTCTGAAACGGAAGTTAATGTTTTTTGAAATGGAAAATAGGAGGCTCTAATTGTCATCAGTTAATAACCACCAGCTAATGATCGAGATTGATTAGAATATATTTACATTGGTGTTAGAGTCAAGGCATGAAATGAACACTAATATTTGCATATTTCTATCCATTATAAAATTATAATTATTATATTTATTAGTACATGTAGTGAGTGGTACATACACAAGATTTATACAAATCTAATTAAATTTCCCAGCTGTTGCATCATGCCACTGCATCTACCCAAATCAAGAATCACGACCAGAGAACTATTGGAGCAAAAAAGGAACCCATTTTGTTTAATAAACAACATCCGAGCTGACATCTGGACAGTTCCTCAATTCCCCTATTATCGCCCACTTAATATTTTCTTTCAATAATTACACTGTCCGTTCTGTGCGCTTTGGCGTGCGCACCAGGTGGACTCTTGGGCGCACTCGGGACTGTGCACGCGCCGAGCAGACGCTCGCACGTGCGCTATTAATTATGCACACCTGCATGTGATAAGATGCATCAGTGTGCCTATAAAAGTGCCGTCAACGCGCACACAGTGCAAAGTATTACACGATGTTTGTACACTTTGCCGAGCCTTTTTTCTTTCTGTGTTGATCTCCTGGTTTTCCGATCCCTGCTCCTAGTTTCCGTTTTTGTTCTGTGCCTCGCCAACCCATTGCTTGTTTCTCGTTTATGATCTTGCCTGCCATTTGGATTGTTTGCCTGTGTCACTTTTTATTAATAAAACATACTTCTGCACTTGCATCCGTCTCCTACCTATTCCCTGACACGCTGAATAAGTGTATGCTTTAAAGATTGCATTTACTGAGATACATGTAAATATTTCCCTATATTTTGCAGTGGCCAGCTTAGAATAAAAATCCACAAACCAATTCTCTCTGGCTGGTGATGTGCTGTCAGCAGTGAGTGGGACTGCTGTGAACTAGCAGTTTCTCGTTTTGGGGGTTCGAAAAGATAACCATTTAGTCTGGAATATCCTTGATAATCTTCTGCCCCTTCATCCGGCATAAGAATCCCAATCACTATCAGAATTCTCTCCAAAACGTGAATCCATATGAAGACTGGTCTTGAGACTTGGTCACTGCTGTGCATATGAACAAAACTGATACCTGGATCCTTGTTACATGTGTGACGTCACGCACCCCTTCGGGATCTTCCGGATCAGTCTGGGCAGATTCCGTTAAAATCGGCTGATTGTATTGATTTTCCGTTCATTTATAGCCTTTTGGATCAGCCATGGTTCGAAAACACATTCAAATCAATATAACGATTGTTGCTTTGTACAAGGAAAAAAGTGGGGTTTAGAGGCATTACATATACCAAGTACAATCATGACATACATACTACATAGATATGGTAGCTGAACTTGTGCAGAGTACAAAAAAGAAATTTTTACTCAATGCCAGATAACATTTGGTCCCTCTTGGGAAGAAGAAAAAAAAAAGTTACTCTTTTGATAGAGCTGTTTTTCCAAAGTCAATTCTCCTCAATTCAGTGTTAAGATTTTACTCTTTGTGGTAGTATTTGACTATTCAGTGCATCTTGAAATTAACTCTTGTACTATTTTATGCCGTTCAAGAGCCACAACCAACTCTGTTGCACAATTACTCCAATTTTGCTCCAACTCCAAATTTTATTCTCTAAACTCAAACTGGAGCAAAATTAACTATTTGAGGAAAATACTTTTAACTCTGGAAAAATTGCTGTCTTTCTCCTGTGTATGCCCTATAGTGCATGCGTATCAACCGATATGCTCATAAGAAATTGGGGAAAAAAAAAAAAATTTACATTTACTCAAGTTGATTTTCAGCTGGATCGAGTCCAAGTTCAAAATGACACCACTCATCAGTGTTGCAGTTCTCAAGCTTGAATTGAATCTCTGTCCTGAATCATCCGAAGCACCTCCTGAGCATAAAATCATCCTCTCGCAACAAGTTTTACCTCCAAACAGGTAACCTAAACTATGGCGGCTATATTTTATCTTGCTTGCGGTGGGCGTACCCACCCCGAAAGAAAGAGTAACCAACTGAAACCAAAAGGGTGAAAGTGATTATCATGCCATGACCATGTCTTATGAATGAGCAAGTGGGCACTCAGTGCTCCAACTCGGGTGACAAATTAAGTTTCATCTAATTTAGGTAATTTAAAAAAAATATTATTATTATTTGGCAGTGGGCACAGAGGAAAGTGTACAGTTTGTTAATTTGTTTATAATGCTTGTATGATAAAACCTCAAATATATGTTTATCTAAATCCATTACCTACTCATTCTAAACCTGCCAAGTTTCACTGGCAAAGCTCTCACCCCAGAAAGTTAATGCTATCTGCCTACCTCATAAAATGAGACCAAAAAAAAACCAAAGGTCATACAAGCTCAGACGCTGTTAGACGCTGTCTAACAAGGTCCGCTTCAGGTGTTGAGAAACCAGGGCAACATGATGAGAAATGGGCTACTGGAACAATCGCGAGACACTCATGGACAAGAGCTGAGAACACTGGACTGCTAGAATGCTACAGAAAGAGGGGCTACATGCGAAGGATGTAAGACCAATGGATGCTTCGATACCAAACATCTAGAGTGACACCAAAACAACTGTTGCTTGTTAGTCAAAATTATGTTTAAAAACACTTAAATGGTAGAAACCATTTATTCACAAAACATACATCATATGTGGAAGACGATTTACAGGATGGTCTCAACCTGTTCGAGCAACAGTACCATTTCAAGCCCAGACACACGTTTCACAGTCAAGGCGCACCACACATTCAGGAGAAAAATAACCCATTAGTGTTAACATAATTTTGACCAACCTTGAAGTAACTCAATGATCAAATATCCACAAACAGCAACTGCTCACTCAACTAAGATTGATGAGATGCATCACAAATGCAATGGCAAGGAGTCGTCAGCATCCCCACACTCGAAGACAGAGTGCGAACCCCCCAGCAACACACCCTTGCAAGCAAGAGCTTAATGCACAAGCAGCTGACCTGAAATTGAAGACAATAAAGCTAAAACACTTTGAACCACCGTGCCAGACTACTAAGACCGTGTGAAGTACCTCCTGAAAGTCTCCTAGATGATGTGAATGCAGCAGTACGAATGATCCCAACCATCACTGAGACCAACAAGCTGAGATGCATCACAGCAACAATGATACTGGAAATGCTCAGCTAAGATGGACATGAACCAGAAGGTGCAACAGCCACCATGGAAGAGAAGGTTAGAGGCCAAGATCAAGGTGACCCAGATAGAAGTTAGCCAGCTATCAGAACTCCAAAAAAGTATGACAAGGAAAGGGCTACCTAAGAAATACAGCAAGCTGTCCATACCTGAGGCCCTAGAGACTGCCAAACAAAGACACACCTCTGGCTACCCATCTAAGGAGATACACAAGCAAAGCTGAACCCAGGAGAATAAATATGTTGTTCTCCATTCAACCATCAAAAGGTGTACACCCAGTGGCAGGGTAATAACATGGTTCCAGATCCACTAAGGCTGGAGACTGAGCAATACCAGAAAGGGATATTTGGGGGGAGGGGGAATAAAATAAAATCACATGACAGTGCTCAGTGGCTAATAACCTGAAAGCCACATACAGCCACCTCCCTGAACAAGACCAGGCCTGGATATGGTTCATGCCTACTGGCTACAGAAGCTAATCTCACTAAATGAGCGCTTGGCAACACAGATGAAACCACTGCCCGTGAATGGGACTCACCCGGAATGGTTGACCAAAGGTCGGACAGTCCTGATCCTGAAGGACCCACAGAAGAGAGAATTCCCATCCAACTACTGCCCGATAACCTGCCTCTGCACAGCATGGAAGCTCTTATCAGGCATCACAGCAGACAAGATAAGTAGGCACATGACTCAATACATAAGCAAGGCCCAGAAAGAAATTGCTAGGAACACCAGAGGAGCAAAACATCACTTACTGGTTAACAGTGCAGTAGCTCAAGACTGCAGAACTAGACATACCAATCTGTGCACTGCCTGGACTGACTACAAGAAAGCCTAATGACCTGATGCCCCACACATTGATCCTGGAATGCTTGAAACTGTACATCAACAGAACTCTCAGAACATTCATCAAGAACTCACTAAGGCTGTGGAAAACAACCCGAGAGGCCAACTTCAAGCCAATAACACCAGTCACCATCAAGTGCGGCATATACCAAGGAGATGCCCTGTCCCCGCTGCCGTTCTGCATAGGACTGAACCCCCTCAGCCAGATCACCACCAAGTGTGGCTATGGATACAGACTGCAAAATGGAGCAACCATCAGACACTTCCTCTACATGGATGACCTCAAGCTGTATGACAGGTCTGAGCGAAACATCGACTCACTGATCCACACCACCAGGATCTACAGCAACGACACTGGAATGTTATTCAGATTAGATAAGTGTGCCCAGATGGTAACAAGGAGAGGAAAAGCAGTCAGAACCAAGGGGGTGGTGCTACCAAATGGCATAATAAGAGAGGCAGAAGACAGCTGTACGTGTGTACCTTGGAATCCCACAGGCAAATAGCAACTATGAAGAGGCCGCTAGGAAAGCAGCAACAGCCAAATACATACAGAGGGTAAGGCAAGTCCTGAGAAGTCGGCTGAATGGGAAGAACAAGGTCCAGGCCATCAACAACTACGCCCTGCCGGTCATCAGATACCCTGCTGGCATAATAAGCTGGTCAAAGGAAGAGATGGAGGCCACCGACATCAAGACAAGAAAATACCCGACAACGCATGGAGGGTTTCATCCCAAGTCCAGCATCCTGAGGCTGTATGCCAAGAGGAATGAAGGAGGCCAAGGATGAGTAAACATCAGAGCCACTATGCAGGATGAAAAAGATTCATGAGCATATCAGAGAGATAGCCGTGAATGATGAAGTGCTTAGTGAATACCTCAGACAGCAGAAACCCAAGAAGGAAGTGCAAGAGGAACCATCAGGGAAAGAAAACCACTGGATGGGATGCATCATTGGCAGACAGAAGTGGCTGATATTGAAAAATCCTACCAGTGGTTGGACAAAGCTAGACTGGAAGACAGCACAGAGGCACTAATCATAGCTGCACAGGAACAGGCCCTAAACACAAGACCGACAGAGGCCAGGGTCTACCACACAAGGCAGGGTCCCAAGTGCAGATTGTGCAAAGATGCCCCCGAGACAATCCAGCACATAACAGCAGGGTGTAAAATGCTAGCAGAAAGAGCATACATGGAACACCATAACCAAGTGGCTGTAACCATAACACATCTGTGCCGAGTATGGACTGGAAGTCTCAAGGTCAAAGTGGGACACACTTCCAAAGGTGGTTGAGAATGACCAAGCTAAGATCCTGTGGGACTTCCAGATACAGACGAACAAACTGGTAATTGCTAACCAACCAGACATGGTAGTGGTGGACAAACGGGAGAACAAGACCATGGTGATAGATGTGGCAATACCAAGTGATAACATTGGAACAACATCCGAGATCTCTGTCCAGAAAAATGCAGTCCTAAGAACAGCTAAGATACTGCACGGGACCCTCAGGTAGAGGACCTGAGCTTGAGGGAATATATAATCACACACACACACACACACGTGTGCGTGTGTGAGTGAGAGAGAGATGCCACAGGATTTTTGTACCAGATGCTCTGCTTACAAAACACGTAGAAACGTGCACAATATTTTGCACCATTTTCTCTGACTGATCCAGTCATGATCAACAAATAATTCAATAGCAACCCTACAGGATACATTTACCACTTTGAACATCATCCATGACTGGGACAAGTACAGATCTTCCTTCTGCCATAAAAATAAATAAATAAATAAATAAATAAATAAAAATGCGTCAATCATGCGAGCATAGTTTTCACTGTCCACAACTCACTGGGATGGATACTGTCAGTGACGAAACACATCATGTGCCTTGCTGTGTTGGACCAAGTCCGGTTCTGGAGGACTTGACAGGGACTCGTTTTAAATGACTACCATGTAGTTATTGTCCAGAATCAGAAAGAAGTCAACATTTGACAGGGCCCTTCATTATACGTGTACTAACTGATTCGGAGTCCTGGTCTCCATGTTTTCAACGCTGCATGTTCAGAGGTTAGAAAGAATAAATTATAGCCACAAGCTGCGATAAGGGGCCCTCGCAACTCCGGTTCCGCGACCCGTCACACGTTTTCATCGTACAATGCACACACATCCGAGATGTGAGAGAAAAGGCTGGACAGCTTGTGTGCACGCGCCACCAGTGAGGAGTTTTTCAGCAATGGAGCCACTACTGTCCATGTCCAAATGGTGGCGCTATATCAGATGGTCACTTTGGGCATGTGGATATCAGAACCATTATATCCTATAACCTGTGAAGTCTGAGCCACATCAGGCAACGCATGGTGAATTTATGACGCTTCCTGTTTCCTGTTTATTGTTTTGCCATTTCAACATCTTGCAAGATTTCACAAATCCCTTCACAATTCAAAGTCAGCAAGATCTTGACATCACATACCAAATACGGCACGAATCCAACAAACTGCCTTGGAGGAGCATGTCAAAATGTAACACGTCAACAAGCACAAAACCAAAAACTCACTTCCTGTTGAGGATGGCTAATAGAATGTACATTACAATTTTGTTCATCTTGGTGCACCCTACACACCTACCAAATTATACACGGATAGGTGAAACTATATACCGGGCAGAAGCCTCAATGTCATGTGGGGGTGCTATGGAGTCCCCCAAGCACAATCGGGCCTCTAACCCTGAGTAGCGGTGGCCAGGACTGATGTGTGTACCAGATTTCATTAGTTTGAGTTTTTTGGCAATGGAATCATTACTGTCCAGTTCCAAATGGTGGCGCTATACCACAGGGTCACTTTGGGTATGTGGCCATCATATCCTATAACCTGTGAAGTTTGTGCCATATCAGGCAATGCATGGTGAATTTAACAGTTCCTGTTTGCGTGGCGTAACAAATTTATTGTGTCACCATTTCAACAGCTTGCAACTTGTTTCAAACCCCTTTGCAATTCAGGTCAGCAAAATCTTGACATCACATATGCCAAATATGGCATGAATCCAACAAACCGCCAAGGAGAAGTATGTCAAAATGTAACATGCCAAAACACAAAAGTAACTTACTTCCTATTGATTATGGCTAATGAAATGTACATTGCAATTTTGTTTAGCTTGGGGCACACCACACCTACAAAATTTGACACGGACAGATGAAACTATATACCGGGCAGAAGTCTCAAGGTCATGTGGGGGCGCTATGGAGTCCCACGGACACACCCAGGTTAAAGCCTCTATCCAAGAGTAGCGGTGGCCAGGACTGATGCGTACCAAATTTCATGAGTGAGTTTTTCGGCAATGGAGTCATTACTGTCCGGCTCCAAATGGTGGCGCTATACCAGAGGGTCAAATTGGGAATGTGGAGGTCATCAGAACCATTATATGCTAAAACCTGTGAAGTTTTAACCATATCAGGCAATGCACGGTTAATTTATGACACACTTCCTGTTTGCGTGGCGTAACGGATAAATTTATTGGTTCGCCATTTCAACACCTTGCAAGATATTGCAAATGCCTTTGCAATTCAAAATCAGCAACATCTTGACATCACATACACCAAATATGACATGAACCCAACCACCCAAGATGAATACGTCAAAACGTAACGTGTCAAAACGCACAAAACCAAAAATAACCCACTTCCCATTGAGAATGGATAATACAGAGTTTTGCAAAAATATTCATCCCCCTTGGTGTTTGTCCTGTTTTGTCAAAGTACAAGCTGGAATTAAAAAGGATTTTTGAAGGGGTTAGCACCATTTGAGTTATACAACGTGCCTACCACTTTAAAGATAAAAAATTTTTTTTATTGTGATAAACAATAAGATGGAAAAAAAAAAAAACAGAAATCTGGAGTGTGCGTAGGTATTTACCCCCTTTCGTATGAAGCCCTTAAATAAGAGCTGGTCCAACCAATTCACCTCGTAAGTCAGATAATTAGTTGATTAAGATCCACCTGTGTGCAAAGTGTCACATAATCCGTCACATGATGTCTGTATAATTGGTTCTGGAAGGACTCTGACTCTGCACCATAGCAAAATAGAAATAATATGGCACCACTACAAACTTGACAAGAGAAGGCCACCCACCAAAACTCTCAGACTGGACAAGGCAGGGCTTTCCCCAAAGCACAGATGCGTGGCGCTCTACCTCCAATGTGGTGCAATGTCAGCACCACATTGTCACTTGCATGCAAAAAAGGTCAATACAGGGCTCAACATTAGCGGTAGTCCGACTGGACGGGACAACTAAATGCTTGGTCCAGACAAGTCAAATCTGCAGCTGCTTGTCCAATGAGACAAGTTGAATTATTCCCAGCTTCCCAGAAGTTCCAGGAGTCTCCCACATATGCCCCTTTTCCACCAAAGCAGTTCCAGGGCTGTTTCGGGGCCAGTGCTTAGTTTGGAACCAGGTTTTCTGTTTCCGCTGACAAAGAACTGGCTCTGGGGCCAGAAAAAATGGTTCCAGGCTAGCACCAGCACTTTGCTGGGCCAGAGGAAAGAATCGCTTATGCCAGCGA
>JANZLB010000027.1:27435554-27447219 GCA_026167865.1 Notarius quadriscutis
TCTTCTGGACAACTGTCAAGTCAGCAGTCTTCCCCATGATTGTGGTTGCATGTACTGAACTAGACCAAGAGATACACAGTTTTTATACTGTTTGAATAGTAATTTACCCAAACTCGAAATGAAATATTTGAATATTTTAAGGTACTTTTTTGTGCTGTAGGCCATAATTATCAGAATTAAAATAGGAAAATGCTTGAAACATTTTAGTTTACATGTAATGAGTCTATAATATATTACATTTTCACTTTCTTACATAACTGATGGAAAATATTGAACTTTTCATGATATTCTAATTTTTTGAGATGCACCTGATCCCTTTTGACAAATTAAATGGAGCTGTGTTGTAAAGTGTGCTAAGAACATTTGTTGACCAATACCCTGAGATAACTGAAAGCAGAATGATTCACATCAATATAATATATAAAATGGAGTGTTTTTCAGCTGCTCCGGACAGTCTTATAAGGCAGGTCAGGGATGAATGAAGCCACTGGAGAGACAGACACTCTGCAGGGATCTGGTGACCTTTCAAAGGATGAATTCTACTGCCTTCCTGAGTGATTGCATCTCTACAGTATGCTCCAGTCAGCATGGATAAAAGATTCAGCAAAGGTTGAACTTCATTTTGTTACATTTCCTGCTCCAGAAATGCTTCCACTGAGGATGTGCGACACAATTTACAGCTACCGAAAATAAGTGTCGTTTATTGCCAATTAATCTAATGAGTGCTAGATCCCCCCAAGGACTGTGCCCAGCTTCACAAAATAGGAGATGTAAGGGAACAGATAGGACGCTGGGCTGTGGGGCTCATTGTTCTCTTCTGGATACACCCGTTAGACACTCTTCCAAGGAAGTCTCCCCGGGAGCGACATTCTCAGGCTACTGAAACACTGGCCAGTTTGGGCTTGAGGTTGATACATGACGTTTTATATGACAGATGTCAACTGCAGGCCATGCCAGCAGCAACCTGTGAGGAAAATATCATTAATACTTTATCATGCTTTAGCAAAACCTGACAGTCAGAGATGCACAGATTAGGCTCTAGGTGCCTCTTCTTCACTCCCTGTTATTTTTAGTAGAGAAGAAGGTACAGTATAACAATTATATTATGTTTCAGAATTTATACACAGTAAAATGAGATAATTGTAGCTGAGGTGAAAAGGAATCCCAGGCATGAAATGCCTTAATATATTTCTTACTCTGGCACTCATAATAACTTAGAACACCCCATTCTTTTTTTTTTCTTTTTCTAACCAAGCTCACACAACAATTTGAGCAAGACAGATTCTTATTTACTGCAGGATTATCTGAGCATTTTTAACAATCTCATATTTTCCTAAAAATCTGTATAATATTGATGAACCTTGAAAAAGGAAAAATATCATTTTACATTTTCTTCTGACAACACAGAATACTAATCCATGTCTCTGAAGCATCTATCTCTAAGCATTTGAGACAGGTTTTTATTTATTTATTTAATTTATTTATTTTTTATTTTTTTTCCTGCATCTTATCCCCAAATCCACAGCAGCACCAAGGTTATTAAGAGGCACTGGCTGGCCTTCAGTGAGGCCTGCATGAGAAATTGCCCTTTTTGTCCTTTCAAGATGCAGCCTGTCTAGATTCCCAGAGCATAAAGCGATTTGAGATAAAAATGAAATTGACTATCAGCATGTCTGTCAACTATCGACAATCCCATCTGCTTTCACTGATATGGTCAGTGTGCTGCTGTGCACTCACAATTTTCAGCACACATGTGCCAGTCAGAACAATGCTTAGGGAAAAAAAAGGGGGAGTGATAAAATTGGAAAAGGTCTCATTAAATGTTTGTCTTAATAGTATTCCCAGTCACATATTTACAGTGTTAGTATCAAACTACATTTAAACTGGCTCACATGAAAAGGATTTTTCTTGGAATAAAAGCAGTGGTCAACAATGCATACAGTATGTCCATCCACTGGCTTTTCCATGTGTTTTATACAGGATTCTCTACACAGTTGTTTAATGAAACAAACAAACAAAAAAGTTTGATGCGAGTAGATAAAAAGTAATCTAAACTTTACTGTAGCACTTTCAAGGCTCTTGGGAAATGAGGAAATGGAGAGACAGGCTGGCAACAACACAAGTTGTGTTTATTTCTGTTTAACTTCACTTTTCAGTGACTCTATTTCATTCAATGCATGTGCGCACACACACACACAGCACTGGATTCCCTTCATACCCCTGTCTGACTTGCAGCTGACTCCCTCCTGGTGGGAGAGGTAATCCAGCACCACCATCTGTGCTCCAGGCCTGTAGACCACCTCAAACCTGAAGAGCCAGATACCAACGAGTGATCTGTATGTTGGCATCCTTAATGCGATGGCGCCACTCGAGCGAGGCATGGTCAGAACAGAGAATGAAAGGTTGTCCCATCAGGTAATACTACCCATTTGATGGTGAGACACCTTCTCGATTGTGCTGTATTTGCTCTCCCACACCCAGAGCTTATGGCTGATGTCCAACACAAAGTGCTCCTCCTCTTCCACCACATGAGATAAAATAGCTACCAGCCCTCTGTCCAATATATCCATCTGCAAGACAAAAAGGAGGAAGAAGAAGAAGCCTTTATTTGTCACATGTACACTCAAGCACAGTGAAATTCATCCTCTGCATTTAACCCATCTGAAGCAGTGAACATACGCGCGCGCACATACCCAGAGCAGTGGGCAGCCATGCTACAGCGCCCGGGGAGCAGTTAGGGATTAGGTACCTTGCTCAAAGGCACTTCAGCCCAAGGCTGCCCATGTTAATGTCTTTGAACTTTTGTACTTTTACTTTCACTTTTTTTGCATTTAAAATTTTTTTTTGGAAGGATGCCAAAACTGGAAGCTTTTTCTTTTATTTTTTCATTCTCCTCCCATGTAAAGATTGCAAGCAGAGGCCATCCACATCGGCTCTCAGACTCAGATTTATTGTCATTCAAACCATGTGAATGACAACAAATGAGAACAATGAGAATGAAATGCAGTTACCCAGGTGTCGGTGTGTGCAGCTTGAATAAGTAACTAAATAAAAAAAAAAAAAAGATCTAAATAGTTTATTCTATTTGTTATTTAACTAAGGTTGGATTTAAAAATAGAATAAAATTAAAAGCTATCAAAGATAATATTAAAATTCAAAGGACAGTAAAGTATTGCACAATGTACTGCAGTGGCAACAGCTTAAAGGTATTCAGTGCAACAGTGTGAAAACACAGCAGCAAAAACATGAGCAGCAACAGTTCACAGTATTAAGGCACGGTGGTAAGGTGCGTAGTGTTCAGTATATGGAGGGGTGGAGCAGTTCAGCAGTCTGACTAAATCCGGGTAGACGCTGTTTTTCAGTCTAGATGTTTTTGCTCGGATGCAGCGCAGCCTTCTTCCAGAGGGCAGGGGAGTGAAAATTCCGTGTGCAAGTTAGATGGGGTCACAGAGGATACAGGTGGCTCTTTCACTACATCTGGTGGTGGAGATGTCACTGATGGGTGGTAAGCTGCACCCGATGGTCCTCTGTGTAGACTTGACCACCCTCTGCAGTGCCTCCTTCTCAGCCACAGTGCAGTCAGCAAATCATACCGTGAGACAGGAGGTCAGGATGTTCTCCACCACACAGCTGTAAAAGGACCTGAGGATGTCAGCCCCCAGTCCTTCCCTCTTCAGTTTCCTCAGGAAGTAGAGGTGCTGGTGGGCTTCCTTTGATGGCCATGGTGTTGGTGCGCCAGCTGAATGTATTGGTCAGGTGTACTCTGAGGTACCTGATGGAGGGAACCATCTCCACAGCTGCTCCATCGACGTAGAGAGGAGGGGTGGTGGTGCCAGTCTTGCGGAAATCCACAACCATCTCCTCCTTGGTCTTCTGGATGTTGAGGATGAGGTTGTTGTCCCTGCACCACCTTGTCAGTTCCTCCACATCCATTCTTTACGATGACTCGTCCCTGTTGGTGAGGAGTCCAGCCACTACGGTGTCGTCAGCGAACTTCACCACGAGATTGTTCTCATAGTGAGCCCTGCCGTCGAAGGTCATCAGTGTGTACAGCAGAGGGCTGAGCACACAGCCCTGGGGGGAGCCAGTGTTGAGGGTGATTGTGGAGCAAGTGGTGGTGTTAATCCTGACACGCTGTGGCCTGCAGGTCACAAAATCCAGGACCCAATTGCACAGGGATGAGGAGGTTCCCAGTGCTGCCAGCTTGGTCGCCAGTTTCTGTGGTATGATGGTATTAAATGCAGAACTAAAGTCCAGAAACCGCAGCCTCATGTCCTTGTACTCCAGGTGAGGGAGGGCCTGGTGGGTCACAGCAGAGATGGCATCAGCTGTGGACTGGTTCTGCCTGTAAGCATACTGGTGTGAGTCCTCTGCCACATCGATGGTCTGGTCTGTTTCAAGTGCCTCATCACCAGCCTCTCAAAGCACTTCATGGTGATGGGGGTGAGTGTAATGGGATGGTAGTCGTTGAGGCATGACGCTACGGAGGTCTTCAGCACAGGGGTAATTTTGGCTGTCTTGAGGCATGATGGGACTCTGGCCTGAGTCAGTGAGATGTTGAATATGTCGTCTGTCAGAACCTCAAACAGCTGGTGAGCGCAGTCCCTCAGAACCCTTCCTGGGATCCCATCAGGGCCTGGGGCTTTTCGGGGATTGACCCCCTGCAGTGTTTTTCCTCACCTTTGCCACGGTTATGCTGATGGCTGGGGGCTCATCGGGGGAGGAGGTGAGCTGGGAAGAAGTGGTGGTGTTGGAGGCTTCAAAGCAAGCATAGAAGGCATTCAGGATGTCGGGGAGTGCTGGGTCCTCAGGGCACTGTGCATCACTCTTCTTGTAGTCTGTAATGCACCTGATGCCCATCCACATGCTCTGTAGGTCACTTGAGTTGAAATGGCCCTGGATCTTGAGAGCATATGTGGACTTTGCTCTCCTTATGCCCACCGACAAGTTCCTTTTCACTGCTCTGAGTGCTGCATCACTGTCCCTGAATGCGGCATCATGGGTTCTCAGCAAGGAGTGCACCTCTGCATTCAGCCAAGGTTTCTGGTTCGGCCGGATGAAGATGGTCTTGGAGGTGGTCACATCCTCTATACACTTCCTGATGTAGTGCAGGACGGAAGACGCGTACTCCTCCAAGTCCACACTGCTCCCTGATGTCACAGGCTCCCTGAACATCTGCTAGTCTGTGGTCTCAAAGCAGTCCTGGAGCATGGACACAGCACCTTCAGGCCACACGGAGATGGTCTTTGTTACTGCATTCCTGCTCCTTGACACTGGGCAGTATGCAGGAGCCATCAGGAGGGAGATGTGGTCTGAGGCACCGATGTGGGGGCAGGGAGCTGCCCTGTACGCTCCTCTTACATTGGTAAACATTTTTGTCCAAAGTATTTTCATCCCGACTGACTATGTTAACATGCTGGTGGAACATGGGGAGAGTGTCCCGTAGATTCACGTGGTTGAAATCCCCTGCCACCACATACAATGTTTCTGGATGTTTGTTTTGAAGTGCACGGACACTGTCATGCAACTCCCGCATAGCGTCTTTAGCAGTAGCTCGCGGAAGTACGTAAACAGCCACTATGATCATTGCTGTGAATTCCCGTGGCAGATAGTGAGGACGGCATTTCACTATTAAATGTTCCACAGCCTCAGAGCAGTGTCTGCCCACCATAGGACAGTTTGTGCACCAACCTTTGTTGGCAAAGATGCAGAGACCCCCTCCTCTCGTTTTTCCGGAGAGCTGCCGGTCCCTGTCCGAGCAGAATAGTAGCTGCCCGTGAAGCTCGAAGACCGAGTCCAGCATGTTGTTATTAAGCCACATCTCCGTCAGAACAAAGACACTGCATCTCTGCATCTTCCCTTGGCACAGTCTCAGTTGTAGCAGATCCATTTTATTATCCAAAGCCCAGACATTGGATAAAAAGAGCAATGGAATAGCTGGTCTGCTAGCGTTAGCTCTTAGCCTGGTTAGCAGGCTGGCCTGCTTGCCCCTCTTCTGCTTCCGTGGACACCACCTCCTCTTAACTCCAAGCCAGCTCCGCCAGCCATTACGTACCATTGTTCGTAAAATCTGAAGCCTACTGAGCATTGCTTTGAGCTCCAGAGAAAAAGGAGCATGGAGACCGCTGTTTAGCTCCTTGAGTTTTGCTAAGCTGTACTTAATTGCCGTTTTACTGGCAGTAGTAGTGCTAACTTTAACACCACCACCGAGAGCTAGAGAAGCCACTGCACTGCTGCATGCCGCCATCTTCAAATACTGAGGTCATGATGCACTTCCGGGATGGGGGTCAGGACAGGCCTGTTGGGACTTGTTCCTACTTGCACACATACTTAAGTCACACATACAGATGTGGGAGGAAACTGTGGAAGCAGTGTTCAGACCATTTGGTGATTTCTTTGTCTAGCCAGGAAATCTGGATATCATGAAAGTGCATCCAGGGGAACCTAAGGATTATTGGGTGGTTGTTTGTAGTGACTGTGATCAGAAAGATGGACTCCTGGTGAATGGCACTAACTAGGAGAAGGAGAGGCTTGGTGCATAGCGTGACAGTGCTAGAGCCAGTGGGCCCTCAATTAATGGCTTTGTTATTAATAGGGTGCTGCAATGGCTGTGTGGGCTAGTGGATGTTGAGTTGCATGACAGTGTTGTGGTCCATGAAGTTGCCTACGGCTTCATAGTTGATCAGGGCTGAAAGGAAAGAAACATCCTGAGTGTTTTATCTGGACCTTTAAAATGAATGAATGATTGATATAGAAACTGAGATGAGCTCTCCGTGGGAGATTTTGGGGATATGGGTGTCCTCTCGGCCTGAAAGGGAGTAGGGGTTTTCTTGGTGCGACTGGGACACTGAACCACAAAGGGATTGGGGTTACTGCAGTACAGGCATAGGGCCTCCCTCCTACATTTCTTGGATTCATTGGGGCTTGGTTCGTCTGAGCCGCACGGGTTCATAATGGTTGAGCGGGGGCATGGAACTTCGTGGTAGTTGTGGCACACCAATTCGTTGAGCACCTCCGAATTGAGACCTTGGTGAAAACCTACTTTTGCATGAGTTTCTTCCATCCACTTATGACTGTGTGGAACTCTAGCGCATACTTAGCTATGCTCTGAGTGATGTAACAGAAAAGTGTTCACCCTATCATTGGGAACTTGATAGTTTGAATTCCAGTGGTGCTACAGTTATCCTTGGGGGGACCTAAAGAGAGCAAAATTGGCCTGTGCTCTCAGGGAGGGAGAGATGGCATAATCTCTCTCCCCTGTCAATTACAGCAGTGCTAGCCAATCATGGGTGTCTCTAAGCTCATGCATATGGAAGTGGGTGGGTGCTTTCCTATCTGAAAGGGAGACTTATCTGGTCAGTGGGAATTGGCCACATCTATATTAGGGAGCAAATGTGGGGGTGGGGGATTATACTCAGGAAACAGGCACAGAGTCAGGTGATTAGCAAATATGGTATTGCAGGCAAAGGACAAAATATTAGTGAATCGAGGCAAAGTCAAAACCAGGAATGCACACAAGATCAAAAGGCTTGGTAGCTGGCAAAATTAACACAATGCACATACAAAACATTGTGTTTGTGTGTAGAGTCCTTACATAGTTTGTGATTGTGAAGAAGGCGGCTTATTTATTTGTCACATGCACAGTTAAATTTGTTCTCTGCATTTAACCCATCTGAAGCAGTGAACACACGCATGCATTACATTGCATTGCAAGCAATGAACATACTGTACACATTCGCACCGTGAACAGATCAGGACTTCTGTTAGGAGCAAATCATGACAGCAGTCATACCCATGGCAGAAATTTTAAAATGGAACTTGTCAGTCTGTTTAACATTGCTGTGTATGAAATTGCTGAACATTACAGTTTGACTTGGAAAGCAGATGGACTGAGATGTTTTGATTCTGATGTGCCATTTACTGGATGCCACTTTTAATTTGAACATTTTTAATCACATGTTCAGATTTATGCAAGATATGCAAGCCAGTATGCGAACACTGCCACTCATGGAGAATCATGACCTGTATTAAGTATCAAAACATGAGCTGCATAGTGAAGAATATCTAGCACACTAACACACTCCCACAATGCACTGTGATGCGCAGTGCCAAAATGATGCACCTTATTTAATACAGAAGTCTTCTAATGCACTATGGTATTTAAATGGACATTTATTTAATTAACATAATCTTGTGCACGCAGGCATGCCTATCTTGTCACCAGCAAATTCACCGCAATGCACCCATCTGTCCACTGTGTAAAGCAAAGAGTCGTTCCAGGAATCCCAAGAAACCCAAGAGGAAGCCTGATGAGTAAATAAAATTTAACTTATTTTTACATGTAAAAGAGTCCCCCTTTAGAACCTTGTATAAACTGTGTTGTAGTCCCTTTTGTGTTGTCTCCTTGATTTAAATATATTCAACTCTATAAGAATTCCATCCATGGAGTCATCCATGCAATAATGAATATTGTTAGCATTATAGTTTCTACTGTTCTACTGTTTTTACATTAATTTACACATTTTTATGTATTACCATATAATAGGCATGTCGTTTGTTATTAAACACAAATGGTATTTGTCTTTTTCTGGTGGCAGAAACTTACAAATTGAAAGGGATCTGCAAATTATGATAAAGCAGTGGTTGTATTTGACATTAAAAATGCTAAAATTATAGCCTTGCATGTTTGGTGTCTTTAAAATTGTGACTACTTTGACCATTCAGTGAACCCAACCTGATTAAAATGTCTAGTAACTGTTACTGAAAAGTGTTATATATTGAATGTTTTTTTATATTTACATTTTTTTAAATATTTGTCAGATGGTGTATTGTGCAGTTTAATTGACAAACTAGGTTGTTCAGTAAAAGATGACATGAAATAAATGAAATGTTTTGTTGGATCTCTTTTCGACGGAACACTGGTGTTCAGATCTTGGACCACACATCCATGCACAGCAGTTCAAGAGACTTTATATTATTTGATTTGCACATGTGGACTGTCCTCTTAATTTCAGACCACAGGTCTTCTGGGTTCAAATCCCAAGACTGAGATGACCATGTGTATGCATTACAGGTGTAACCAAATACAAATACATATATGGATGGTAATCATTTTGAGAGACATATTTTAGAAAGCTTGCCAGAAAGCTTCAGAATATATGGGTACATCAAGATCCAGCAAGATGAAAGTTTTTTACTTTCCAGCTGGCGATTTTACTGCCTATAAGCGCTCCATCATCGGCTACTCGCAGTGGGTTTTATTTGGGGGGGGGGTCATTGTAGTTGTATGCGACATGCTTTGTTTTATTCACTGAGAAAAGTGATCTTTTTAGACGGCAAGAATCGTGTTTGTGCGATGACATCGTCCGTTGTTTACTAGTATCCATCAGTACTGCGCATGTGTTATCTAGCCAAGTTAGATTTACACTTCACCCCTTCGGTCACCGTGTACACAGTTGTGTACATTGCTTTCTACAGTAATGTAATGTCTATATCATGACCGAAGGGGATAAAAATGAAGTCTGTTGACTCAAGTATTTTGTTGCCAGTAAAAATCACATGGTTTGATGGAGATGTCATTAGTGAAGTACAAAGTTAATAGACAAGTAAAACATGACGACAGGATAGCATCAGTAAGTTATAAACTTATTCAATGGTGGTCCCATAATTGAGTTACTGAGGTTTTGTTATGTGGGTAAAATTCTACAGAAAACGAAAGCAGCTACACACATTGTGCTCATGCTAGCCAATATGATGAAGTGGCAGGTGAGCATATTGCTGACTTCTTTAACAAATCTAATGTTGCAAAAAGATCAAAAATACAAGGTAATTAACACTGGACAAGTCTTGCAGTGACTGCTATTAGCACATAAATTATGCACGAAAAAAAGTTTTAGAGCGATAATAGGCAAACAAGCAATGCTTTTCTATATCATATGAGCTGTATAATAGAGGAGTATAATTATAATAGAGGAGAGCAGGGAAACTTGGGATGGGGAGACTTTGAACAGTTTGTATTCCCATAAATTAATTTCAGTTAGATGTTACCCCTTAGAGTAACCTACTTCTTTTGGAGACACAAAACTGGACACTACAGCAAGGTATGTTCAGTTAAAAAATTTTGTCAACCAAAACTTGAAGAAACTTCGCAGTCCACCTCCATTTTATGGTGGAATGGATGCTGGTGAATTTGGGATTTGTTAGGAATTAAAGTATGTAGCCTAGACTTACCATATTTAATAATTATTCGTCAAAGACAAAGTGAGTATCGGTGAATAATAGAGACAAAGTTGAGGTTATTATTCACCGATATTCACTGAGCCTGTGGCAGATAATTTTTTCAGTATAAATACACAGGTGGTTATTTAAAACAAAATTTTAATGATTTTTAAATTTTTTCAAACTTCAAACACGGCATTCAAATGTAATGCACACAGACTTGTCACTTATCTATGCTGACTCACAAAGAATACTTTGTTTTGAAATGGATAAATCACAATCCCACCTTACCTTTTGAATAGTTTTAAACCAAACTTCCTAGCATCTTTAGTGCTGTTAGGAACAGCATTTTCTTTCATAATTTGTAATTCTTCCTCACGGTGACAAATCAATTAGCCACCATTTTGTCGAGTCGCTGTAGGTGATTACAGTGTCTTGCAAAAGTATTCACCCTCCTTGGTGTTTGTCCTGTTTTGTCACATTACAAGCTGGAATTAAAATGGATTTTTTTTAGGGGTTAGCACCATTTGATTTACACAACATGCCTACCACTTTAAATGTGCAAGTTGTTTTTTTTATTGTGACACAAACAATAATTAAGATGGGGAAAAGACAGAAATCTGTAGTGTGCATAGGTATTCACCCCCTTTCGTAAAAGTCAATACTTTGTAGAGCCACCTTTTGCTGCAATTGCAGCTGCAAATCTCTTGGGGTATGGCCCTATTAGCTTAGCACTTTCAGCCACTGGGATTTTTGCCCATTCCTCAAGGCAAAACTGCTCTAACTTCAAGTTAGATGGGTTGTGTTGGTGTACAGCAGTCTTTAAATTATGCCACAGATTTTCAATTGGATTGAGGTCTGGGCTTTCACTAGGCCATTCCAAGACATTTAAATGGTTCCCTTTAAAGCACTCCAGTGTAGCTTTAGCAGTATGTTTAGGGTCATTGTCCTGCTGTAATGTGAACCTTTGTCCTAGTCTCAAACCTCTGGCTGACTCAAACAGGTTTTCTTCCAGAATTGCCCCATATTTAGTGCCATCCATCCTTCCTTCAGTCCTGACCAGTTTTCCTGTCCCTCCACATGAAAAACATCCTCACAGCATCATGATGCCACCACCATGCATTACTGTCGGAATGATGCTGTCAGGGTGATGGGAAGTGTTGTGTTTGCGCCACACATGGCGTTTCCCATGATGGCCAAAAAGTTATCTTCCATGTGTTTGGGGAGTCTGCCACATGGTGTTGGGCAAACTCCAAACATGTTTGTTTGTTTGTTTGTTTGTTTTTTTCCTTTAAGCAATGCCTTTTTTTTCTGGCCACTCTTCCATAAAGCCCCACTCTGTGGAGTGTATGGTTTAAATTGGTTCTACTACCCCTGGCAAAAATTATGGAATCACCGGCCTCGGAGGATGTTCATTCAGTTGTTTAATTTTGTAGAAAAAAAGCAG
>JANZLB010000027.1:27503322-27513998 GCA_026167865.1 Notarius quadriscutis
GGAAGATAAGCTTTTCCTGCAATCAATGATGACAGCTTTTTCCATAACTTTGAGCTCCTGGTGCCACCATTAAACTTTTGAATTTTGTCAAAATATTTTACCTAGTGTGTTTTCTTACCAAAAGGAACATAAAAACGAAAATGCATCATGATCAGAGGAACTTTTCATTTTTAGGGGGCAACTGATGCACCCTAGTGCACATAACCTGCATGTTATGGCAACCGGAGCAGCATTATAAGTCCCACCACCAATTTTTTACCATTGTAGACACGATTTTGTTGATAATATCTGTAAGACCAAGAACTTTATATTCACCATTCATGTCATAAGAAAAAGCAATAGAATTGCAGAAATCTAGACCTTTTTGAGAAACACTGCACTGACATAATACCATTACAACAAATCCCTTATGAAAAATATAGGTCATGACAAAGAACAAGTATGAATTCTTAGAAATTATGGATTTATTCTTTCAAGGTTTTACCAATCAATAAGAAATGCAAATGTCCAACAAATGAGGAATAAACAAATTGTGGCACACTATACAACCCATCCCATTTCAATTCAGTTATCAATGTGAAAAAGAAAATAAAAACAGTGCTTTATAGACATCAAAATGTTTTAGATTTTAAGTTATCGCTTTTAATTATGGGTATTTGTGCTTGTTATACATGTTAAACAAAATAATGTCTGTTCACCTCAAAAAGAATAAATTTTCTATATTGTGTAGTTCATTAAGTCACCATTAAAACACCTAAAGTTTACATTCTAATGATTTCCTAGGGATGATTTTTGGCTTCAAGGTTGTCCATAAACCACATCAAATGACAGATTCAGTCCATGTTCACAGTCATGGGTCGCAAAATATTCTTGGCAAAAATGAATGTTCATAAACTTTTATAATGATTGATCCTGAACCTGGATATACTTAATGGGTAATAGGTTTCCAGTTTGTAAATTATTTACACTGAACAAGAAGAGTGATTAATCCAGCTAGTAGACATTTTAAAAAAAATTAAAGAAAATTAAACTATTGAAGACGAATTGAACCACACCAAAATATAAGAAATATACTTTTTTTCTATTTCTGAACCAAATTAATGGACATTAGTTAACAAAAACTGAACATATCATACAAAATGTGTTTTAGCACAATGTGGACTCAATATCGCAATATCCACTGAAGAATTCATCCCCCCTATATGAAATTGACCCTTTTCCTAAATTTTACACCATCACAATGCATTGAGGGGGGCAGTGAGAATTACCTGGATATATTCTTGTGCATGTGTGTACACAATCTGAGACCTTTTAACAAAGCCAAAAAGTGACACATTATGTAAATTTTTTTCCTTTTCTTGCCTTGTATACTCCTTGTACCACATGTGCATTATATGAAGCTATTTGTATTGAGACTATTAACAATGTTGAGGCGATTAACAATGTTGTGTCAGCTTTTGCTTATTACCTACCATACCCAGTCATTATTTGCTATGATTTGAATGGCATAGTTTTGTCCCCTCTGTTTAGTTAGTGGCATTTACTTCTTATTGTCCCATTTTCCTTGTTTTTGTTGCCATCTTGCTGGCTAGCATACCTATGGCTATATTCTGCTAGCATGGTTTTCCTTCACCATACAATGCGCTGTTTATAGAGGCTTTGCACTGTCATGTGAGCCCATAGCAATGGTAACTATGCCACCATGACAGGGAGCACACTTGTAATGCTTCATTCAGCCAAGTTAGTTGTTATTGATCAGTATGGGAAGGTTTTGCTGTGTTTTTGGGCATGCAAATCGTTTTAAACAAAAGAAAGACAGATTTTTTTAATTTACCAAAAGTAATTCATCATTGGGGGAAAAACTAGAGAAATTTCTAAATGTAGAAGGGAAAATGGAGGAAAAATAAGCATTCAGTGGGACTCTGTCAAATGGAGAGGTCAAAAGCCCTGTGGTGTGCTCACTTCATTTCCACGAAAGTACTGCACAACTACAGTAAGGTGCTCATTCTTATATAGTGAAGTGAACATGAGCAACACAGTAGCTCGGCATTGCCTAATCTTCATCGAGACTTAAAGTGCATTTACATTCAGGGATCCTTTGGAGCATGCTGTGTGCATCCTTGGGACTCAGTCATTATGGGAAACACCTGATACTCATTTGAGCGCAATCAGCACATTGTTTTCACAGAGTCTTTGCAAATATTCTGTCAGGTATGCAGCAGTAGATGGGTCTAAGTGCGGGAAGAGTGTTTATTAGCAGGAGTGATCTTTACAAAAAACAAAACAAAAGTGAAACTGAAAGCAGAGTCATAAACATGGCTAGAAACAAACATGATAGTGATAATGATAATGCTTTGAAAAGCCTCTGTGTCCTTATTTGCATGTGCTGATTGCACTCAAATCAGGAACAGATGTTTCCCATAATGACTGGGTCCCAAGTATGCACACAATGCGTTCCGAAGGATCCCTGAATGTAAATGTACTTTAAGTCTCAGTGAAAGCGGCTCTGCTAAGCCGCTGTGTTGAGGCTCACATTCACTTTACTGTATAAGAATGAGCACCTTGCTGTAGTTGTGAAATTAATTTTTTTATTTTTACCTTTGTGGAAATTAAGTGAGCATACCATAGGATTTTTGACCTCTCTGTTCAACACGGAGTCCTGCTGAATGTTTTTCCCCATTTTCCCTTCTACATTCAGAAATTTCTCTAGGTTTTTCCCCTGATGATGAATTACTTTTGGTAAATTAAAACAATCTGATGTCTTTGTTTCATTCAAACAATTTGCACATCCAAAAACCTTCTCATACTGATCAATAACAGCTAACTTGGCTGAATGAAGCACTGCAAGTGTGCCCAATGTCATGGTGGCATAGTTACCATTGCTATGGGGTCACGTGATGGTGCAAAGCCTCTGTTACTGAGTTTGCTAAGTTAGCTACACATCCCTTGCTGTCTAACGGACTCTGACTAGTGTGTTTGAGTAATTTTCCCTCTGTTAATAGCCAAGTTTGCTAAGTTAGGTGGTCCTGTTTCTTATGACACTGTTGGCATACATTATTATCGTAACGTGCACTCATTAAAATTCCTAGGCAACAAGATCTCAAATGGATAAACAACCATAACAAAGAAAGCTCAATATTGATTGCTTTTTTTTGTAATGCCATATCTCAACATCTCAGACAGGTCTGCCTCAGTTCTACAGTTCCACCTTCCTGAGCATTTTATGTTCATCAACAGCCATGTGGTTCACCTCAGCCTCTTCCTGCTAAAGGTCAGATTTTGTGTACAATAGAAAGGTTGACAGGTCAGCAGCAGCTATCCATTCAGGAGCTGATGACATTGGGGACAGGAAGGAAGCTGAGAAAATAAACATGGACCTCACACACCTGTAGAAATGATCTGTTTCAGAAATTTCCCTCAGGTAAATGGAACTGCTCCATCAAAACCAGCACCACACAACACCTAAAATTTTTTCCCAACAGTGGTGACACTTCTTAACAAGCCATCTATAGCAATAAGCAGAACTGACCCTCCATTCCCTAGATGGCATGATTGTGGACTTGTGTATTGCATTTTTATTTTATTTTTTTTAGTATACATGGACTACACTTGCCTGTTTGTGCATTATACATTCTTGCACAGATCTGCCATGTAAAATTCCTGTGTATTTGTACATTTGGTGAATAAAATGATTCTGATTATCCAGATGATTTCACTGCCACTGGCTACCTTTGGTTAAAATAGATCAAACTATATGCTAGATGTGACTGTGGATATATGGAGCCCTGATAACCATCAGGCAATGAGCCAAGAGACCATGTCAAGGAGGCTCCAGGGCAAGAAGTGTGGGTGTATGACAGCAATATTTATTGCAAATATTGCATCATAAATAATTTCCTGAGTTTGATGAAACCTCTCAACATGTGTGCACATACGCAAGAAAGTATCCAAGTATTTTTCACTGCCCCGACAGTTATCCAGGTTCATACAACCACAGTTACATGTGTCACTAAAATGTAATTCTCATTATCTAATGTTGATAAAAACAAATAAACAATCAAAGAAACAAACAAAAAACCCTAAACAACCATCAAAAGTATAACTGATTTGTGATTTAATACATGACAGTGCTACCAAGACACCATAACTGAACATCAGGTAAAGTGCTTCAGATAACATGAATTCACATTTTGATGCTGGTTAAATCTAGAGTGTTGTTGAACATGATTTTGACACAAACTGCTATTTTTTGTGTGAAGGAACTCTTTTATTAACTACAGCTTCAAACTGATATAAATGAACAGTCAGCCTTATTTATAGCAAATAAATACCCTGTTCAGAAAACACATTTTGAACATTGCAATGTCATAAGATCAATTTTTCTTATGACTTCATTTGTAATAAATCAATAAAACTGCCCGTACTGGTTATAATTATCATAAATGTGTGATGTGAGGTTGAAGATTTGGCTAAAGATTTTCATGTTACCTTACAGAAAGAATGTACTGTGTGTACAAGTCTTTGCACAACACAAAGACCTCAACCTGCTTTGAGATTATAAAATACAAAAAAAAAAATCCCGCCCCTCAATTGACCAATTTAATTTCTACTAACTGGTCAGAAATCAGCTTTCACTGAAATAATTTGAGACACAAAACTAGTGTAGCTCACTATGGATAAAATATCAGCTTTATGTGTGTCATTCTTCTGGACTACACTTTCCTGAATATTTTTATTCAGAAACATTAAAGGTGATGACAGTAAATTACAATTAGTGACAGTTACCATATTGCTAAATGATCTCTTATTGTAATTTTTTGTTATTTTGCATTATGTATTCCTTTAATGTTGTCTCAATATTCTGCAAAATTTGATAATTAATAGGTGACCAATAAAACAGGCAGGGTCTTTAGTGCTGCTAATGAATCAATCAGTTTTTTAAGACCAAAATGCTGACATCATTCTAAAACAGTTCTGGTGCAGTGAGAGTAGATGAGACAATCCAATACAATGCGTCTGCTATTTTTTCAACAATGCTAACCTTCCAAATGTTTGCCAGAATGGTGATTGAACTTGTCTAAGTTGATGAATCTCAAATAGGTTGGATTGTGCCAAGGCTTCAGAGGATGCAAACTGTCCATTGGCTATGGGCTCCTGGGAGCAAGGTGTTGAATGGGACACATACCTGTTTGGACTCAGAGCTGACCAGCAAAGATAAAGCAAGAGAAAGAAGAGTGGGAAAAAAAGCAGACAGCTATTACTTAGATTCTTTATACATCCAAAACTACTAATGCTATTGTCCAAACTAACACTATTCATGCTTCTCCTAACTTACAGTACATGTATAGATACATGGCAACATTACCGATAAACCTGAAGAGGACAAACTTCCATAATTATTAAGTTTCGATACAAAGTTAAAGATATATCTACATATTCCAATATATGCTGCATCTGGAACTGATTGGTACATTTAATAGTTGTGACTACCTTTTTAAAAAGTTGCCATGGCATCTTGAAATAAAACAATCTTTCTGTTTTAGGATGGTTAAGGACATTGTATTCAGTTATCTGTACATCTTGAAATCCATGGATCAATCTTAAATTTCACTTAAGTCCAAGAATACATTCATGACCCATCACAATAGCTTTAATGCTACTGCCATTTGGCCACATCAACAATAGCTTTGATGCTGGTACTCATTTTGCTCTAGAAATTTAACAGCTGTTTTCAAAGTAGTTGCCATGGCATCTT
This sequence comes from Notarius quadriscutis, assembly GCA_026167865.1. NCBI lineage: Eukaryota > Metazoa > Chordata > Actinopteri > Siluriformes > Ariidae > Notarius > Notarius quadriscutis. The sequence continues at coordinate 27,509,078 of JANZLB010000027.1, forward strand.
GGAGAAAAATTAACTCTACAGAAAACTCTTATAAATATACCTTTATTATTTTCATACCATGTCCATATAATATGGCCCTCTTTCTCAAGATGATATCTATAAATGAATCTGCAAATTCAAGAAAATACTTCACCGTATGTCAGTGAAGTACAATGGATTTGAAAAACAATGTGTAAATACCAGAAGATTGTATTAAACAAAAACTAAAATATTATTTTCTTTTTAAATAACAATACAAATATATAGAAATATAATAAGGTTAAAACTTGATATATTGCTATTCAAAAGGTAACATGTATTATGTATAAATTTTAGCCTGTCCTTTCATTGATGTTTAACCTGAATATCTGATACCATTACATACTAATATGAAGTAGCATACTGGCAGGACCAGCACCTTGTATATTAATAAGTGAACTGAAAATAATAATGAAAACTACAACATGTAATGTCTTGTAATAATAATAAACTCACTGATAATGCTATAGTTATATTATTTAACTATAACATTGTTAGTGGCACTTTTAGTATTCTTTCTGCAAATTAGTGTAAAAAGGCCTATGCAACTGAAAGTTCCTTCACAAAACAGCAATGAAAAGACAGCATTCAATAAAGAGGAGAAATTTTTTTAATTCACCTGTTAATGCTTTGGTGTCTCACCTTTCTGTTTGGTCACCTTACGCACTGTCATGGCAGCCTGATGTTTCTGATATTCAGAAATTTCAAAGCCTAAAATAATATAACATTAATACAAAATTAAACATTATTTCTCTTTGATTAAAATCTCTAGAGAAAACATTAAATTTGACATTAATGCATATATGGCAAAGATGAGAGTTTCCCAACTAAAGATGTTAGTTTTATTTATAATGTATATAATTTAACACTAAAATTATAACCATTTACTGTGTTCTCCGTCATAGAAAAGCTTTCCTGAACACAGAAGCATTAGTTGGGAATCCATTTTCTGGAAGCCAGTTTCTGATTACATCTTTAAAATTTACCTATTTTTTCATCCTCCAGCACCATTTTCCGCTCTTCATGAAATGCCCTAAGCCACCGAATCTTTTCCTCCAGTTTTTTGGCCAGGAAGATGTGGATCTCCTCTGTGTCCTTGTTGTGCAGTTTAAATGCATTCTTGATGCTAACATTGAAGTCATCATCCCGTCCATCGATTGCATCCTTCACTTCATACCTGTCCATGTTAATGCGACCTTTGTAGTAAAGGATGTCACGTCGAATGAGATCCTGTACATTAGGAGAATGTCAAATTGGAATCAATGAGTGAAAAAACATACCTATGCACTTTTTTAAATTCAAAAATGCAATGCATTGAATATAGTTGTGAAGTCTTTTTATTTAGGCTTTATTTAGGACCTGGATCAGGAGAGTTCGCTTATAACAGACATTCTCAACTCACTCATTTCCAATAGGTCTGCAGGCTGCCATCTTACAGAATAGCCTTCACCTTATATCATTACTTAAACCTGTCTAAATTAGCTGGCTGTCACACAGTGCTAGCAATCAGAGTTCGTGGCAGCCTCCAAACATGGCCACCATGGACTACAACTCCCAAACACCACACCACCCTCCCTCTCCAGAATTCTAATTACCACTGCACCTGTGCCTCATTGCAATCAAGCTCCAAAAAGTATTTATGAACCTTTGTCCCATGCACTCAGTGCAAAGTATTGCTCAGTGTATAAATACCGGACCATACCAAGTGTTTGTTTATTGGTCTGACTTCCTGTGACTCTGAACGTTGTTCTGTTTACTTCTGACTTTGATTGCATGCTTTACCTGTGACATTCTGACTACACCTCGCTTGACCCCTTGCTTCCCTCTGACGACGATTATGATTTGGATTTGTTTACCAGTTTGCAATGCACCCGCTCTCCCTGTGACTGCTTCCATAAGTGCCTGCCATTTCTGACAGAATACTTCGCCACTATTATGGATGCAGCAGAGGAGGCTAAGCAAACTGCCATTTCAGCACAAGGAAGTTTGTTAGAACATCAGCAAATGTTGAGTGACCTTGACACCCACATTTCTCAACTCACTGCTGATGTATCGCAGGCCCTACCTAATACGTTCCATGTCAACCACCAGTATTTCTCCACTAGTGCCGAGGCCAGAGAAGTTTTCTGAAGAAGTGTCTGAATGCAAAGGTTTCCTGTTACAGTGCTCTCTTTTATTCGCGACGCAGACGGGCACCTCTGATCAGCAGATGATTGTGAAGTTTATCAATCTGCTCACTGGTAAAGCACTTCATTGGGCTACTGCTTTTTGGGAAAGAGGTGGTGAGCCCACAACTTTGTATGAGTGCTTTATTGACCTGTTTAAGTGAGTGTTTGATCATCAGTCTGAAGGCACTGAGGTTGGTGAGAAATTACTGACATTACAACAAGGGGAAAGGAAAGTAGCTGAATATGTGCTAGAGTTCCGTACCCTCACTGTCAGGAATGGTTGGAACGAGCCACATGGAAGGCCACATTCTGCCAAGGACTTGATCGTCTCATTTGTACCAAACTAGCTTGCCATGAATAATAAAAAACTCTGTACTCACTCAGAGACTCAGGGAAAAATGCATTGGACAAAACATGTCTGTCTACTTGGTCTTCACTTACCTAACCAAAGCTTTTGACACCATCAACAGGAAGGCCCTCTAGTCAGTGTTAAAGCAGATAGGCTGTCCACCAAAGTTAGTCAGGATCATCAGGTGCTTTAATGAAGGCATGACCAGACAGGTCTTTTCCAGTGGGATGTTACTGAAGCATTCGAGATCAGCAATGGTGCAAAACAGGGCTGCGTACTAACTCCTGTCCTGTTCAAAATCTCACACATTTTACCACACGCTGTCAAGGACTTGGAAAAAGGAATCCATATCTGCTACTACCTTGATGTTTCCTTGTTCAACCTCAGTCATCACAATGCCAAGACAAAGTGCCTATTTGACCATCATGGAACCTCTCTTTTGCAGAAAACTTCTCACTCATGACCCACAGGGAGCAAGACTTGCAGGTGATGCTCGGTCACTTCTCTGAAGTCTTTCAGCTTTTTGGTCTGACTATCAGTCTTGGCAAGTCCAAGGTGCTTCTCCAACCTGTACCAAACACCCAATCCAAGGACCCAGCCATCACCATCACCCAGCTAGCAAATGTTGAGTGCTTCAAGTATCTAGGGAGCATCATCTCATAGAATGGGGCACTGGACAGTGAAATACAAGCTTGCATCTGCAAAGCTAGTCATGCACTATGGAGGCTCAGAAACAAGTTTCTAAACCAGCACAGCATCCACATGTCTACAAAGATGGAAGTCTATGAAGCAGTAATTCTCCCTCCCTCCTTTACCAATGTGAGTCCTGGATATTGTACTGTAGGCACATTAAGAAACTTGGTGTGAGATGACACTTTGCTTTAAAAAAAAAAATAGGAGTCTCAGGGACAATTAGTGCAATTTTATAAAGAAATGAGTTTTAGGTTTTACTGAGCGTCTTGCAGATCCAGCCACAGTTCTTCTGGACACTGTCACCCTTGCTTCTTTATTTTGCAGCAAAACACAGTAGCCTTAATTATGTTTTCTTTTTTAATCTGAAAAGTGGTTTCTTATGTAACATGCTGCTCAGATACAAACTTTTTCCCCCCTGTAACATTTAATTTTGTGCTGGAAAACGAATGTTTGGAACTCTAAAATGTTTTTATACTGACTCGATAATGTAGAAGACATAAAATAGAAATCTATAACAAAGTTTGTATGGAAAAAATAGGGTGAAGACTTCTGCATAGTACTGTACTTTTTTGTAGGTAGGTGGTTGAGGAACATGAACATTGTTTTATTCCATAAACTACTGACATTTCATCCAAATTTCACATAGAAATATTGTAACTTAGAACATTTAATTGCAGAAAATGACAATTGGTCAAATTAATAAAAAAAAAAGATGAAGTGTTTTTCAGATGTTGAATAATGCATAGAAATCAAAATTATATTCAATTTAAAATAACAGAATACTAATGAACTTTTGAACTTAGGACAAGTTGCAACGGTTGCAAGACGCTCTGTCCTGTAGACCTCTCCAGGTCTCCGTCTAAACATATGATGGCCAGGTGATGGGAAAAGCTGAAAATTGGTCTTCTCTATGATGATGACCTGACTACAGTCCTCCACAGGCCAATCCTTATGGTCTTTAGCAAACCTCAGCCTGGCACTTTTTTGCTTCTAATTGATTAAGGGCTTTTTTTCCTGGTTTTGCATGACTGCAACCCTGGATGGAGGAGCCTATTTTGAACCAGCTTTGCCATGCATTTAACCCCAGCTGCCATTTGCCATTCTTTTTGTAGGTCACCTGATGCCATCCTATGGTTGTTGAGTGACATTCGAAGAAGTTGATGATCATCCCATTCAGTGGAGTGGCTCAGGTGGATAAGGCGCCATACCATGAATCCAGGGACCTGGGTTCGATTCCGACCCAAAGTCATTTCCTGATCCCTCCCAGTCTCTCTCCCCCGCTTATTTCCTGTCTTTACACACTGTCCTATCCAATAAAAAGGTGAAAAAAGCCCCCCAAAATCTTTTAAATAAGAGTGACTGTAGATACAGACTATGAAATGGAGTAACATCAGCCATCTCCTCTATATGGATGACACCAAGCTGTCTGCTAGGTCTGAGTGAGACATTGACTCACTGAGACACACTACCAGGATCGACAACAATGAATGTCATTTGCATTAGATAAGTGTACCTGGATTGTAACAAAGAGAGGGAAAGCAAACAGAACTGAGGGAGTGGTGCTACTAGACAGTATAATAGATGTGGAAGACAGCCACAAGTACCTTGGAATCCTGCAGGCAAATGGCAACCATGAAGAGGCCACTAGGAAAGCAGCAACAGCCAAATACCTACAGAGGGTAAGGCAAGTCCT
>JANZLB010000027.1:27597443-27607753 GCA_026167865.1 Notarius quadriscutis
GAGGAGGTGGTCTGAGACACCACTTATCAGCCACCTACAATGCAGTCCTTGGCACACTTCCCAGAAAACTGAATACATATCCACACCAAGATTCAGCTGACTTCAATGACTCACATGATGGCAAAGAGAGCCAACAACCCACAGATCATCCTAACAAACTTCTAGGCTGCTAACACTGTTCACACCTGACCTCAAGTGACCCTAACACCTACAGGATGACTAAGTGTTAATGACCCCTGTGACCTCAACGACTCTCCTTCAGGTTGCTTTTGGTCCACTAGAGGATAAATACCTGAAACTCTCCACTTGTCAGACAGAACTGAAGAAGCCTTTTTGATGAGAGATGAAACATCTTCAAGAATTTCAAGCAAGTCCAGTTGCCTTCTTTAGCACCTACGGTTCAAAAACAGCAATTAAACTAAGGTGAACTCTGACAAAATTGAAAGTAATCTCTTAAACTGGTGAGACCTCTTTAAAAGACAAATTTAAATTAACTTCCAAACTTTGAAACTTGCCTAAACTTGGGTAAACTATGCTATAATGGCTAATTTGCAATGTCTACTCAAGAAAGCCTTTAAAAATTTGTGTTTTAAGCTAACAAAAAAAAAAAACAGCTCTGAAATAAGGCAGCATTTCAAGCAAAAAAAGAGAACAATAAAGAATGCCCATGAACTTAAGCAACAAATTTAAGATCACTAAAAACTGAAGAGACACCTTGAAAATAAATGCACGTTTAGATCTGCAACTTCAAAATTGCATAGATTTGGGAAAACATTGAAATGACTGCTGTTATCCAGTTTTACGTCATGGTTCCACCTCTGGGTGGGTTAGAATTTTACAGCAGCCTTCCATTTTCCACGATTCTGTGCATTAGCTGCCAAAAGACCGTACTTTTTGAGATCACTATTGACACCCTCTAACCAGGTTTTTTTGGGGTAACCCCTAGGTTTTCACCCATGCACAAGATCAACAACCCTGGAAATCCAAGCAGCACTGCGGTGAACATGTCCATACCACCTCAAGCATCTTACAGCAATGGCTGTGTTGGTATCAGTGAGGTGGTGCTTTCCTACCAGGGAGGATGTTGGAATGTTGGTGTCTTCCTGCCCACCGCATACCCATCTAAGCATGGAGCGCTCATTCCTTTCTATACGATACAGGTCGGCCAGCACTCACTGGCATAGAGCATTGTGCTTCATACACAAGTTGTAAACAGAGCCCCAGGTCTTTAGGGAAAGGCTTTTGCTTGTCAAGATGGGGAGTAGCTCACAGAATTTCCCCCAAGCAGTTCGGACCTGAGTGATAGTGGCATCTTCACAACCACCTCCTGCTGATATTGAGTCTCCCAGGTAACAAAAGGAGTCAACAACCTCTAGTTTGTGGTTGTCTGCCATAACATGGTTGAATGGTCTACCATCAATAGAGCTGGCAGTACCAAGGCAATGACTGCATCTGAAGTCAGGGTCAGGAGTGAGTCTGCCAGAGATGCCAGAGCAATTTTTATGGAGCCAATGCTTGCAACCACAGCAGAAAATAGAATTTGCTCCCACACCTTTCCTACAGACACCACATGGGTGCTTGCCAGAATCCTTCAGAGAACCTAACTTAGTGCCAGAAATCATTAGCTTGGTCTTTGTCATATTTACCCGTAGCCCTTTTGCCTCGAGCCCGGTCTTCCAGAGCTTTAACTTTTCCAGCAGACCATCTAGGGAGTCTGAGACAACAAGGTCATCAGCGTATAGTAACTCCCAAGGACAGCCAGCACGAAAATCATGGGATAAAGACTCCATAACAATGATGAACAACAGTGGACTTAAAACAGAACCTTGGTAAACGCTAACTTGAATATCAAAGAATTGTTAATGTGAACTCTACTCTTGGATTCACTTACATAGACTGAACTACAGCAACAAGCCACTCAGGCACACCTAACCATCTCATTGCTCACCACAGAACACGATGTGGTACACGGTCAAAGGCCTTTTCAAGATCGATGAAAAGAAACTATGAGAAACAGTGTTCTTGTGTGCCAGTTACATCACAGGTGGATATCCAGTTTCAGCACAAATAGCTGTGCCTGGGTAAGCCTATTTAACAATATAATAATTTTAAAAATAGATAAATTGTTCTAAAATATTTTAAATTTGAATGTGCAGTGGGGCACATCAGGGTACTTGACTTTAAGGAGCCTGTACATGTGTATACACACACACACACACACACACACACACACACACACACACACCGCAAAGTGTTATTCTGGTTAGTCTATTCATTACCAAAGCATTTAGTTTCTGCCTGCTATCACTGTGTTTAACCTGTGCTCATTTTGTGACTTCCATATTTTGGATTACCTTGTTTATGCCAGTTTGCAAATCATTCAACCTGTGCCTGTTCTTTTTTGTCTGCTATTTTGGATTTGTCTGCCTTTTGAACTTTCATTAAAACCTCTCTCAACTGCACTTGCATCCTCTTGTTCCTTGCCTGGTTTTCGTGACAATATCTTATGTCCTTGCCATATTTACAGGCGAAGGAATGTTAAATTATATTTTGCAGGTCCATGTGAGAAAATGTGGCGATACAAATGCAACAGTGAGAGCAGAATTTGGGAATATGCAAAGTAGACCAGATCTCTGTGCTTGAAATTTTTGCAGCTTTGTTTATTTCTGTGTGCATTTGTGTGTGTGTCTTATGCCACCCACTAAAGAAGAATGTGGGAAAGTAGGATTTGAAAAAGGCTTTTGTGAATGATATGTAAAAATTTTGAAATGTGTGTGTGTAGTTTCACATAAAAGAAAGGAAAGAGTCTGGGACACAAACGCATAAACATAGTGTAAATAATCAACAGGGAGTCAACATTTTAATCATTATTACCATTTTTTCCCCATCAATTTCTACACTCCCATTACCTGCAGGTCCAGGAGACCCGAACATCATGTGTGTAATAATGTATGTGTAAATGTGTAGGTAGTGCAAACGTGGGCACTTGGTAAAAATGAGCTTTTCATTACTTTCTTCAGAGAAAATGAGCCAAAGCCAATGAGTGTCAGGTTGAAATAATAATAATTGATTGGAGTATTTTTCTTTCACAAAATATTGAAAATGGGTCTCACAGACCCAAACACTGCACCTTAAATGTTGTGTACCAACAGGGTTGTCTTCATATGTTTCTGCACTTGTAAATCCATATACCTAAAGTATTGCAATTGTCCACAATAATGGGAATGGGAATAACCAATTTTCTAAAATGCTCCACAGACCAGTTATCAGTAAAAATTTTATGCTGCCTAGAAATATTGTTTAATTATCGATCTGATGTCAGAGGAGTTTGGGATTTCTCTATTTTGTATGCCTGAGGATTTGTCTCTGGAGAAGGCACAAAACCTTTGCATCCATCTATGGGTCACATGGCCCCTCAATTTCATTCAAGTGGCTTCAGAGGGATGACATTTGCTGGGTGCCTTTCACATACTACTTCTTGATTTAGAATTCCAGCATCAGACACAGGATGCCGTGGATGTCAGTACAAGATCAACAGTACAGTCCTTGAAGATATCAATGTAAACATTCATCACATTCAGCTCTAACTAGGCTTGACTCAGTAAGGTTTTATTTATCCACTCTACTCTGAGCTAATGTCTCTCTAATACTAGTTCATTACAACTGAACACCCACTTCCAGCAGTGTTCAACATTTTTAGTTGTTTTATGAGTAACATAGTTTCCACATAAAAATTGTGCCATTGTTAACCTTGCTATTGTTTTTAAAAGTTTTATATTTTAATTTTATTTAACCTTTTTATTTAACACCTATTTAAGTCACTAAGATTCTTATTTACAGTGGCAACCTGGCAAGTGCCAACATCAGCAGTTATAGAGCATGAGTGTCACCTATTCTGAGTGGTTCTGGTTGGGGGATGGCTGGCTGGACAGACAGATGGATGGACTTTATTGATCCCCAAGGGGAAATGTGGACAGATGCAGAGATGGATGACGTTACACATCTATAGCATGTGACTAACCTGTATCTCAGACTACCTCCTGAAGTGGTTTGAGTGATCTGATTTAAAATACTGTATTTAGATTCTGCCTTTCATTCTTCCCTTGGGTATTCTGTTTGTGCCTCATGTGGCCCTTGTCTGTTTCCTCACTCTGCTTTTGAACTACATTTTGGATCTGTTTGCCTGCCTGTTTGTATATAAACACTCTTTCTGCAATTACATCTTCCCATCCTCCTCCTTTACATGACACCTAGAAAAAGAGTGACTTATTTCCTTTACTTTGTAAATATGGAAGTTGTAAGTATGCTTACTTTTGTAAATATGTACTTGTGTACAAGACCAATTAAGCAAAAATATAAATTAAACACAGTTGTTCTTGTTTTACATAACATTGAGTGTTTGGTGTGACAAGTGGGTCCATTTCAGTATTACAAATTTTTTGGTAGAATGAACTATTTGGATGTCCCCCAAGAAGTTCGTTACAGTGGGGTTGCAGTGTATATTACAAATGTGTCTTGAGGGCATTTCTATGTAATCTCCAGCTCCATCTTGATATACCCTTGATACTCAAAATGCTTGAAAGGACCAGGTTTTGTGTGTGTGTATACCTATATGTATTTGTGTTACCTGTGCTCCTGTGCTGTGTATTTGAGCAGCTCAGCAAGCTGCAGTGGGTATTTGCAGATCTTCTGCACTGGGGTAAGCAGGAAGCCATCGATTGCGATGTCAATCATCTGCTGCAGGAGACGGCATGCTTCAAAGAAATGCTGGTAGCGTCCATCCTTCATCAGCTTAGATAGCTCCATACATGCATCCAGATGGTTGTTGCAGTATTCAGAGTAGATCCAGAACCCATCTTGCTATAAACCAAAAAGTGTGTAGAAATCGGAACTTCACCAAAAAGCAACAGCATGATCTTTTTTTTTTTTTTTAATTTTACAAATTGGACTTCTTTAAGTGGCAAATTCTTTAAAAGTTTTGCAATCATCCATGTGGTTCTGATTCTTATCTCTATTCTCAGGCCATAGTGCTATTATATACACTTTATTATGAACACCTGCACATTTATGCAGTTTATCCAGCCAATAAAGTGGCAGCAGTGCAATGCATAAAATCATGCAGATATGGGTCTAGAATTACAGTTAATGTTCACATCAACCATCAGAATGGGGAAAAGTGAAATCTCTGATTTTAAAAATATCATAGTTATTGGTGCCAGATGGGCTTTGCAAATTTTAGAAACTGCTAAATTCCTGCTATTTTCACACACGACAGTCTCTAGAGTTTACAGAGAACAGTGTGAAAAACAAAAAGAGTGAGTAACTGTTCTGTGAGTGGAAACGCTTTTTTGATCAGAGTGGTTCAAGGAAAATGGCCAAATTGGTTTGAGCCACCAGGTTGGATATAATAACTGAATTGCTCTTTACAACCATGGTGAGCAGAAAAGCATCTCAGCAAGCACAAAACATCGAACCTTGAGGTGGATGGACTACAACAGCAGAAGACCACATTGGGTTCCACTCTTGTCAGCCAAGAACGGGAATCTGCAGCTATCATGGGCAGGTGTACAGGTATTCCTAATAAAGTGGATGGTGAGTGTACATCTGCTGTTATTTGTAAAAATTGATAATCTATGAAATTATATTGTTCACTCATTTTGTTAAGTTCAGAATAGTTATATAACATTATATATAATGACTATCAACATTTTTCATTGAATCAAATAACAGTGTGCAATGGGTAAAAAAAAAAGCTAATCATAAACACTTCTGAAGCATTATTTCAACACTCCTGCATTGTTATTTAGTTTCAACACATGCATTAATGGAATGATAGTCAATTAGGGTAGGTATGTATTAAAATGCTTACATGTTCCAGGAAGCATGGACCTATTTCACTCAGATGGGGTTCCTCTCTGTTATACTGCTTTTCCAAATCCCGAACAAATCCCATCTGAAATCTATAGATGTCCTCAATGTTTCCAAAAATGACTTTTACCTGGTCATCATTGAACATGTCAATCCTCTTTCTGCACTGCCTCAAGTAACCCTAAAAATGAAAAGCATTTCAAACCTTCACTTTTATGCCAGTCATGTATAGAATATAAAAACTAAAATTTATTCACATTCAAAAAAAGCAATGATGGATATGGGAAAAAAGAGAAAAAACCTCACACCAGTGTTATTCTGATATATGCAAAATCAGAATAATTTGGATGAGTCTGTGCTCTTGTGCCAGAATAAGACTACACAACTTCAGCCCGATTTTGACATACCGTAATTTTGGCGTTGCTGACAAATATGAATATGGATGTTGGGAATGTCGAACAGGCCTTGTAGTGTGAAACAATCGAAGAACAACAATGTAGCTGACACCCCGATGAAACGTCTAGCATGTCAGAATTATTTGTATTTTCTCGCCTAGTTTCACAACTCCTATGACACATTTCTTGATGTTGCTTCTGTAGCCATGATTGAAAATTTCTTGACTCTCCTCCCAACGACACACAAGGACATGAACGTTGATTGGTCGGGGTCAAGCTTGTAGTGTTGACAGTCTCCTGACCAAGACACAGCAAGAATTTATGGCACTTTGATTGCCTAATATGACATGGAGGACATCACGAAAAGGCAAATATTGTGTATTCTGAGCCCGGCATTAGACAAATGTTAAACTCTATGGACTAAAAACTAAATGAGAAACTGGTGTTAACTAGCCTGCTCAATCTCCCATACATTCCATATGCATAATAGGCACTGTATATTTAACCATGTCTCTCTTCAGTTTATCTATACGTGTGTGTGCGTGCGTATATTTGAGGGAGTCCAGAAAAAGTTGTCAGATGTTGCTTATAACTTTTATCTCAAGTGATGAGACAGACTGAGACAGATGATGCTGTTATTCATTTCCCCTAAATTATTTCCCACTGTCAATGTAATTTGGCAATAATGTTTTTCGTAAGTAGGTTAGGTTACATTATACATGTAAAGGTAGGCAAGTCATCTTTCAGTGAAATGAAAATAGGGATTTATCCATTCTGGTGCTTGATGTGAACATTTTGTGTAGCTCTTGAACTGTATCTACATGATTGTCATTGTGCCGCTGCTGCATGATTTGGCTAATTTGATAATTGTATAAATGAGCAGGAGTACAGGTGTTCTTATTAAAGTGACCATCGAGTGGAGATGTGTGTGTGTGTGTGTGTTCAGTTTTAGGGACAGACTGAAGAGAGGAATGATTAAGTACAGAGTACAGTATATAACGATAAAACCAGACAAACAAAAAAACAGCCGCAAGTGGCCATCACCAGGACCCAAGCAGGATCACTGAAGTTGCAAACAATGGTGGAATTAGTAGTTCAACGTCTTCAAAGCATAAGTGGTCAAGTATAACCACACACACGATTTCAAATGTTTAGCTTAAGTGGCTCTTAAGATATTGCATTGTTTCAGTTATAGTGCCAACAACAGACAAAATTTGATTTGCTTCCAAGGAATGGTGATAACGTTCATATTTCATGAAACTTAATCACAAGATATTGACCATTGAGTCAATACGGGACACACCTTGAAATTTCATTGGCTCATAACTTTAAAATGGTTTGATGAATCAAAATTATTTTTTACAACTTATCAGCATGGTCTGGAGATGATGCATACCAAATTTTGTAACAATTGGATGAAGTGCCCCAGACAAGTTCATTTTCCCACTATTATCATGAAATTAAAATGGCAGGAAATTTTGTGCAAGGAAATCGAAGTATAAGCAAAAACCTAAATGTGCTTATTATAGCACCCTGAGTGTCATGCAGAGACAGTTACAATTTGAGATCTCTCCTAGTTCAGGAACTTCTACACCTATAAATCTGGTATGTCATAGTTTTTATTGCCCTTATAATTTTACAAAAGAAAAATTGAAACATGAAGAAATCCCTTACAAAGCAATAAGATTCCAGCAGCTTCACTGCTTGGACCCCTAAAAATAATACAAAAAGAAACCTTTCCAAAATCATAACAATCCATTCAACATTACTAAAAACATCTAAGTCAGAGTTAGACACAACATTGGTGCTCTTTTTCAAACCTTTCTGGAATACTCATCCATTTAACAAAATTAATGCGCTGCCATTTTAAAGTGAATACAATTGATGATATAATTAATACATTCTGGGGAAAGGGAGAAGAAGTGAATGATCAACAGTACCTCACATATATCTTTCAGGTGCTTGATGTAGTGGCGTTCGGTGCTCATGATCTCGTTGATGACGTTGGCCCTCATTTGGTCTCTGTTCTGGAGAGGCTGACCCAGGCAGAGGCAGTCACTACCTGCATCCAGGTGTCCATTCTGGACCTCACTGCTGCCCTCAGCTGCTTCTATGGCTCGATCTTCCTGGTTGACCCACAGCTATGTGCATGAAGAATTAATTGTATACTTGAAATATGACTGACCTATGACATTTTTCCTATCCTGTTTAAGACTAAGAAAAGTACAAGCTATGCATGTTGATTCCAAAAGTATTGGAATGGCAAGGCGAATCCTTTTTGTTTTTGCTATATACTGAAGACATTTGGATTTGAGAACAAAAGAATATGAAATGATTGAATGAATGTCAGCTTTCATTTCCTGTCTTACGACTCTGAGATAAGCCCAGGGGTGACCTCAAGGTCAGTAACAGGTGATTTACAAGTGTGAAATGGAAATAGGAAACAGGAAAAAGGAGAGTTCACAGAAACCAGAATTAAACCAAAATGTCTAACTACCCTGGTCTTCCATCACTAACATAAGTACAGGAGTTGGTAATTGACTCTTGCAGAGGGTGTTTAGACAGTTTCCTACGTGCTGTGCGGTGTATGAGTCCACTCTTATTTACCTGTCCAAGCCACAATAAACAATCCACATAGAGTGGGGGCTAAAGATGTGACATGCAGAAGAGTGAAACAAAACAATGGAGTGAAACAGAAACAAACTAGCTGTACTGTACAACCAAAAAGTTCTGCTTGGTCAGATTCACATAAATAAAACGTTCAAAAATGCTTTTTCTCTCTTCTTTTTGTTGAAAAAGAAGAAACCTTTATTTATCACACATACACTCAAGCACAGCGAAATTTCTCCTCTGCATTTAACCCATCTGAAGCAGTGAACACATGCATGCACACACAAGTGCGCGCACGCGTGCACACACACAGCAGTGGGAAGCTATGCTATAGTACCTCGGGAGCAGTTGGGGGTTAGGTGCCTTGCTCAAGGACACTTCAGCCATGATACAAAAGAAGGGGAAGTGCTATTCACTCATTCAACTCCTCTTACATTTTCCCTGCAAGTCCCAAGAATCGAACCAGCAACCCTCTGGGCCCAAGGCTGCTTCTCTAACATTCAGGCCATGGCTGCCCCTAGCTGCTCTCTTCACCTGCTGTTGTGTTTCAAAAGTGGCTTCTGAAAGTGAAAGCTCCTTCTTTCTTTCAATTAGATTGAATGCATTTCTCTGTAAATTGGCAGACATATGTTTCTGTAGACTGCAGAATTAATTCTGCTGCTACTATTATGAGTTACATCAATGTAAGAAGAAGCCATGCAAGCCCAAGCCATGACATTCCACTGTGCTTAAATGATGAGCTCATGCATTTTGTATCATGAGCAAATCCTTTCTTTCTCCACACTTTGGCCTTTGATAGAGGTTAAACATTCAAAAATGCCTTTTCTCTCTCCTTTTTTGTTGAAGAAGAAGAAACCTTTAGTTTTAATCTTGGTTTCAGAACGTTTGTGGTTTGTCTCTGTATTTCCTTGTGAATTCCAATCTGGCCTTCTAATTCTTTCTGCTGATGACTGGTATGCATTATGGCCAGACTGATAAATTGGCATACTGATAGTATCAGCTTATATGAGTTAATTGCTCATAAATTGGTACTGGCATTTATAAGAGTCAATAAATGACCATTAAAAAAGAAACAAAGATGGAAGCTGGATCCTTTAATTATGTTATGAGTGTTGTAGTTGTGTAGTTTGTCCAACAGAGGGCACACTGCAACTTCATTTTTAGCAACACACTGTCAGCTGACCAAAGTTGAGTCGAGCAGTGTAGCAACAGCGCAAACAGATGAAGGCATTCAGCTATTTAAGTCAGTTTCAGTTGTACACATACATGAATGGCATATGTAAAAATTACATTTTTTAGTTTTCACTGAATTTTTTGTACAGTTCTGATATAAACAAATTATCCTAAAGTAGTTCATAGTTACAGCCCTGTGATGACCTGGCGACTTGTCCAGGGTGTACCCCGCCTTTCACCCGTAGTCAGCTGGGATAGGCTCCA
>JANZLB010000027.1:27780953-27794634 GCA_026167865.1 Notarius quadriscutis
GGCCAAGTCAAAGTCCTGACCTTAATCCAATCGAAATGTTGTGGAAGGACCTGAAGCGAGCAGTTCATGTGAGGAAAGGTTCACATACTTTTACCACTCAACGATATGTAATACTGGATCATTTTCCTCAATAAATAAATGACCAAGTATCATATTTTTGTCTCATTTCTTTAAATGGGTTCTTTTTATCTCCTTTTAGGATTTGTGTGAAAATATGATGTTTTAGGTCATATTTATGCAGAAATATAGAAAATTCCAAAGGGTTCACAAATTTTCAAGCACCACTGTAGATCTTCTACTGGAAGAAAATAAGCTTAATATTATTCAAGAATAAGCTCAATATTCAAATCATGTACAGATGCTTATAATTTAACATGATGTTATAAGTTACCAAACATGTTTCAGGTTACAGGTGACTGTCTTAAAATCCAGTAAATAGAGCAAGGTAACAGGATATAATGGATGCATTCAGTGGTTGATTCTATGGGCAAAACATGGTGTTTTTTATAAAGAATCTTATAAAGTAGACTGGGAAAAATAGTACATTACTTTGGCTGATGACTGTGTTCAGAGACATTTACCTAGTGTAATGTTCTAAACCATGTTTATTTTTGATGCATTAATGATAAAATGCTATTAATGCCAAAATCATAAATAATGTACATAAAGCTATTGTATTCACACAAAACAAAAATGTTTAATTTTGAAAATACTTAAATTCTATTATGAAAAGTTATTTACAGTTGTCTGAAAAATGTCCAACAGTCCAGCGACAACACTGAAAGGGGTTACAGAGCTCACTGGCTGAAATAGGCGAACCTGTACAGAACTCAACAAAATTGTTAGATTGTGAAGTAAATTTACGATTGTTTTCCCTTTCAATAAAGATTTGCAAGTATGGCCAGAGACTTAAAGAGAGAAGATTTTATTAAAGAAGTTTCATGTACACTGGTGCCGGTCTCTCTGCCTGAGCCACTCTCTTTGAATGCCCAAAAAATTTCACTCTCTGGTTTCTCATAACAAAAAAGCTCTTTCTCAAAACATTTCAATAATAACAAGATAAAAGAGGTTACTGTGGGTACACACCAGTGTTGGAAGTTAGCAGCCCCTACCTGCCAAATGTGGGTGAATTTGCATAGTGGCAGGTGAATAAAAGTAGCATATACAAAAAAGCAATGCAATTGTAACAGAACTATTTGTGACATTCCACAATGTAGATTGAATTGCGAGTCTGCTTGTTCCACTTGGACGCTTTAACGAGGAGACAGTCTCCTTGAGCACCAACTTGGGCATAAAATGCTAACTAGCACTAACTTGAGGACAGAATGCTAACAACTGCTAACTTGAGTATAGACTACTAACTACTGACTGACAGTTTAAGAGAATTACCTCAGGTCAAGCAGCCTAGGCTACCATTGTAACTTTTTGTTTGTTTGTTGCATTGTTGGGGATAGGAGGTCTGCAGAGAAAACCTCCCAGGAGACGCAGGCCAAAGAAGCAATGGTCAAAAAACTTTTCTTTTTTAAATGAGAAGTGGAGAAAAACCAACAGAGAGTCCCATGAATGGTTATTGTTTTTTTTTTTTTTATCTGCCCAACTCAGCAAATGTATTTTCATCAGTTTACAGTTGTGTGTGTGTGTGTGTGTGTGTGTGTGTGTATGAGAGAGAGAGAGAGTATTTGACTAAAGTTGAAATATTTTACTTATGAAATAAAATAGCCTATTTATCTAAATAATCATGCTTGAATATTATAGGTCTTACTGCATTATTTTTCACATGCAGTTACACACTTTCAATTAAAACAAGAAAGTGGCTGTTAAAAATTGAG
Source organism: Notarius quadriscutis (assembly GCA_026167865.1). Taxonomy (NCBI): domain Eukaryota; kingdom Metazoa; phylum Chordata; class Actinopteri; order Siluriformes; family Ariidae; genus Notarius; species Notarius quadriscutis. Next base: position 27,782,783 of record JANZLB010000027.1, read on the forward strand.
TGGATGGTAGATTTTGGAATCCACCAGTCACAGAGGCAGGTGGATAAAAAAGTTCATTTCCAACCCTGGTGATCGCTCGCACGTACACACACAATTTTTCTCCATCAGGCAGAGGATTACAAATATTATGAAATAATCAGAATTTTAAGAAGCCCATTCTTCATTCCTCCATTTTTGATTAATTAAGCAATTAATAACCAAAACAAAAACAACTGTGAAGTTGTTTTGGTTATTAATTGCTTAATTAATCAATTAATAATTAATTTGGTTATTAATTGCTTAATTGCTTAATTTTTAACGGTTATTAATTGCTTAATTGCTTAATTATTAACTATTAATAATAGGCGTGAACTACTACCCAGTTCACAGTTAATAATTAAGCAATTAATTATTAATTGCTTAATTATTAACTGTGAACTGGGTAGTAGGTGTTTTATATACAGTATTTTAATGAAAAGCAAAATATGATTAAATGATTCACAAAGTAAAAACTAAATAATGAGTATGTAAGAAGTTACATGGGGGAATGAATGAATAAATGAGCAAATGGGATACATGGAATAATTATGTAATAAACATCACCATAGGTGTTTTTATTTCCCCCCTGGATTGTTTTTAGACAGGTAACACATCGTCTGGCCACACTTTCAGCTCCTTTTCTGAACGCTGGATTCCACCATGCCATCCTAAATCTGGAGACCATTTTCGCTACTCCTACAGGACCCAAGGAGTGTATGTAGTGCCCCTTTGCTGTACAGGCATTAATAGGGGTGGCTATCCTGAGTTCTTTAAATAAAGTGGTAACTCTGCCTATGTTTGTTGTACTTTTGTCATCTGTTTTTGGAAATAACAACTGTATAGCAAGACTACTTGAACTAATGAGCATTAAATCTTCTTTAACTAAATGTCTTTTGACTGACCTTTAAATATTAAGTGCCATATAACATCCTACAATGTCTGTTTACCTTTAGGTGATAGCCCAAGCTAAATATCAAGGCTTCAATGCAAATAACCATTTAGAGGCAACAGAATGATTCTAAAAATATAGTAACTATTTCCTAGAAAAAAATGTTTAAATATATACAATTTAAGTTGGATTTGTAAACAAAATAGCTTTAGCTTTTTCTCAACTCACTCAATGTGTTTTGGTCCAATTGACCACACAATCAACAGTTCAATTTCACCTGAAATATTACTACCCAACTCTTAGCTGGCAAATATATATAAACTTTGTAAATGTGGGTATGCAACCAGTTGCCAGTCACAAGGTGCAGGCCCATATCTTCACTCGGGTGTGGTGAAGCCTTAAAACAATATGGCTGCTTTGCGGCAAAGCCCACCCACCCCACACACACAAAAAGTGCATGTGTGGGTCGTCCTCCTCACCGTGATGGCAGTGCTGCATTAGCAATGCTGTGGAGTGCAGACCTCATGACTGTTGGTTCCTGGTGCTCACAGAGATCTTGGAAACTGCATAGAGTCTTCTACTCTTGGGCAAAGTCCTTTGAACTCCTCAAGCCTGAAGCTACGTTGGACTGACTAGCTTGCGGTATCCTCGTTGTGAGCTCTGTCGAAGTTCTTAACATTTACACTGTTAACATTGTAATATCACTGTAGAATGTCTCTCAAAAGACTCACTGTCTGTCTCAGCACATTCACAATAATTTATCTAAACTTGTATTTTACTGCTCAAAAGCAGCAGAGTCCCAGCACACTTTTCACTCGCTTCTTTCTTCTCCACCTCCTGTCATTCTGCTCACATTCTCCTCACGCATCCCTTCCTGTTTCCACCTGACCTTTCCCACCCAATTACTCATTGGATCAGAAAATAAACTAAAAGCAAAATCATACATTTCAATTTACTTTACAAATATATCGAAAATAAAACATTCTCACAGTGTTTCCAGCTTCTTGAACTTTGTATTTTGATTCTTTAAATACTTTTTACATTATGTAAATATCAGAATACATGACCTTGACTCATGAAATTCAAAATTTATTGCATACAGTGCAATACAAAACTCTGAAAATTTTTAACCCTTTTCATGATTTCATTTTTAACCCTTTTCAAAGGGCTATATCCTCCCCTTTCTACCTGTCTACATGTCCTTATGAGACAAACTAAGACACACAGGGATAAGGAAAAATTCATTTCCAAGAATCTAACATCCTAGTTTGATGATAATTCCTTTGTGAACAATAGTTCACAAAGGAATAGTGAGTACCGGCTGATCTCTAGCCTTTCCCAGTTCATCATAAGTAAGACGAATTACAGGCTTTGATTGGTTTGCTGTTTAGAGCCAATTCTTGGTCTAAGATCTCTATTTATCTTTGTGGAAGACTTAGATTTAGCTTTAGGGGTACTAACAGGTGTTTTATGGTCTCCCTGGTCAGGCTCAGAGTCAGAGTGATCAGTCAGTGGAGTGGGTACCGGCATCGTCATCTTCTGACTTCTCATCCGGTCTGTCCTCAGGAGTCTGGTGTTCTTCCTGATCAGCGATGACTTCTTCAGGTTCTTCATGGACTTTGTCATCATCTTCACGGTCGTGGACAGGGACTACCTTCTTATCTTCTTCACTTTGGTCATGGACAGAAGGCTCATGGTCACTATAGGATTCATCTGCAGGCTCGTCATAGGTTCTTTTAAGCAAGAGCTTATGCAGATAATCTCCATAGTATCCATGGGACCCTTCATGTTCCATGTCCGAAGATAAATCTTCAGGTTCCACTTCAGGTGTTCTTTCTGTCTTTCTTTGGTGTCTGTTCTTCACTTGTGGATGTATCTTTGGTCTTACAGATGACTCTTCAGGAACTTTGCCATCTGGCATTCTCATAGACTGACTGATGAGTAAAAGATGATCTCGGTGCATGGTTCTCATGCCTCCTTTTCCATCTTCATGCTTCACCCAGTACACTGGCAAGTTAGGTAACTTTCCGACTACGACATATGGGACAGGGCTCCAGCAGCTGTCAAGCTTGTGTTTGCCTTTCAGCCCCAGATTTCTGAGAAGTACTCTGTCGCCGATATCAATAGTCTGAAAACGTACCTTCTGGTTATATGCTCTTTTATTTCTCTGATGTGACTTATCTGCTGACTTGGTGGGGAGTTTGTAGGCTTTCTGCAGATCTCCCCTCAGTTTCTTCACATACTGGGAATGGTTTCTGTCTCCACTTCCATCAGATGACTTGCCAAAGCAAAGATCTATGGGCAGCCTAGCTTCTCTGCCGAACATCAGTAGATATGGTGAATATCCTGTTGCATCACATTTCATGGACAATGTACGGAATATGCTGACTCCATGAATGTTTCTTCTCATGCCTCAAGGTTGCAAGCATGGACAGCAAAGTGCGGTTGAATCTTTTGGGTTGAGGGTCCCCTTGAGGATGATGGGGTGTGGTTCGGGATTTCTGTACCCCTAGGATAATCAAAAGCTCTTGTATCAACTGACTTTCGAAGTCTCTTCCTTGGTCTGAATGTATTCTGCTGGGCAGACCATAATGCACAAAGTATTTTTCTACCAGGATTTTCACTATGGTAAGTGCTTTCTGGTTTCTGGTAGGAAACGCTTGTGTGTAACATGTAAAATGATCTGTCATGACTAATATGTTGCTAATTCCTCTTGAGTCAGGTTCCATGGAGAGAAAATCTATGCAAACCAGGTCCATGGGACCACTGCTCACAATTGGGTGCAGCCTTCTTGCAAGGAGTTTTGCGCATGATACATTCTCCACAGTCCTTGACGTACTGTTCAGCATCTAAAGCCATCTTGGGCCAATAGTACCTACTCTGCAGAAGATCCATCATCCACTCCACTCCTAAATGACCCATGTCATCATGCAAGGATCACAGAACAGCCTCCTGGAACTCAGCAGGGAGTATAAGCTGGGTTATCTGACTTCCAGAGGGTTTCTGGCTCATTCTATGGAGTAGTCCATCTTTCATCACAAGTTGGTCTTTCTTTCGCTTGAATAGACTTAACTCTGTGTTTGTCTCTTTGTCACTTGGCCACTTGCCTTGCTGCATGGCTCCTATTACTCTCCTGATGACATCTCTCTCAAGTCAGCTTTGGACATTTGCCTCAAGAAAAGCAAGTCGAGATGAGTGGGGAAAGTGAACACATCAGGGATGCACTCAGGGGACGTGCCCAGTTGATCTACATATTGGGTGGCACGCCAGACGGCTCTGTTACACAGATTCTCTGGCAGATCAACTTCACTCCACTCTGAAGTATCTCCTCCCACTTTCCATTCTCAACTTCATCAGCCATGTTTCTGGATAGCAAGTTTGCATTGATGTTGATCTTTCCAGGCCAATATTAGATGTTAAAATCATATGTTGCTAAGGCAACAAGCCAACAGTGTCCTGTTGCATTGAGCTTAGCTGTCGTTAGCACATAGGTAAGTGGATTATTGTCAGTTTGGACTGCAAATTTCGCTCCGTATAGGTAATTGTGGAATTTATCCACAATCGCCCACTTAAGGGTTAGAAATTCCAGCTGATGGACTGGGGTAACACTGTTCAGTAGCACTCACTCTCCAGCTCGCAAAAGCCACTGGCCTGAGTCCTTCTGGGTATTCTTGATATAATACAGCACCAAGCCCTTTCAAGCTGGCATATGTATGCAAGATGTAAGGCTTGTTGGCATCCGCAAACACAAGGACGGGTGCATTGGTGAGGCATTGAATGATGTGGTGGAAAGCATTGGTGCAAACCTGGTTCCACCGGTCTCCAAATGGTTCTGACTCTTTGAGGTAGGTCTTTGTCTTCTCTTTGACTTGACGCTTGCCTTTCTGAGTGGGTGCATACCCTTTGGTGAGCTCTGTGAGGGGTCTGACAATTGCTGAGTAGTTTGCCACAAACCACCAGGAATACCCGCAGAATCCCAGGAAAGACCTCAAAGACTTCAGGTCTGTAGGCCGAGGCCAATTTGTGGCAGCTTTCGCTTTCTCAGGATCTGTGGTGATGCCATCAGCGGATATTATGTGCCCCACATATTTTACCCTTGGTTGGCAAAACTGGCACTTGTCTTGGGAGAGTTTCAGTCTTGGGAGAGTTTCAGGAGTGGTGTATTGGTCAGGCACTGTTCGACTGTGAGGTGTTCTGTAGTCTATACACATTCTAACACTGCTATTCTTCTTTCTTGCAATGACTATCGGAGAAGCGTATGGGTGACGTGACTCCGTGATAATGCCAGCTTTCAGAAGATCTTGCAGGTGTTTGCATACATCCTCAATGTCTGCAGGAGCTAATCTCTGCAACTGTTCTCTCAAGGCTCTTGTGTCTGATAATCTGATAAGATGCTCAACCCATTTCGCAACTCCCACATCCCATTTGTGCAAAAAAAAAAACACACTGGCTCTTCCTGACAGCTTGCGTCTCAGTCTGGCTTTCCAATGCTCTGGGATGGGCGAGTTGCTAAAATCGATGAGGCAAGGGTCAAACTCTTTGGATTTCCCCTCAGACTTGGTCTTGGGTGGTAGGGCAGGCATCACAGAATCAGCAGAGCACAGATTTCCCATCACTGTTCCAACTGGAAGGACTGTGTTTCTCACTGATTCATTGCGCACCAGCACAGGAAAATTGTTCACATCTATCTCTGAGCTTGGCACCATCATTGCTTGAAGCAGCACACCAACTGGAAGTGGGACCATGGGTGAAGCATCCAACATCAGCACGTCTTTGTCCAATGGCTTCTCTAACTCCACTCAACACATGGCTCAATGGTCACTGCCAGCAGGGAAGGTCAGCGGGCCGGGGCCCATCCACTTCACAAATCCTCAGTCCTCTTCTCCCTCACAGGTCTTCTGGACATTGCTTTGGACTGGTTCATCTGAGCAATATTTACCCCCGCAGTCTCTTTACAGAGTTTGGCCAACTGCTTGAAAAGACTGGCATTGGTCCCCAGGATAACAAGAATCTGGTCTGGAGTTCTGGGGCCATGATAGATCAACGCTAAGACAGAGAGTGATTCTTTAGAACCAGTGACACTTTCTGGGAACTCTAGATCCACTACGACATAGCCAAGGTAGGGATAGCTGGTCTCACTTAATCCCCAGATGGCCAGGCCAGACACAGGATGAATTGGAACATCTGACAAGTGCTGCTTGTACCACTTTTCAAAGATGATTGTTACTTGTGAGCCACTGTCTAGTACCACATCGCACTGTTGGTCATTCACTCTCAAGTGCACTACGGGGGGATGACACCTATCAGCCCTTTTGCAATAATCCTGCCTGTTACTGAAGTCATTTCACTTTTCTTGACTGAGCAGGCAGTATCATGACTTTTACTTTTTTGGCTAGGTGACTGTCCCTCTTTAGCTCTCTTGAGAGACTGAATGAGCTTTTGAATGACTTTGCTCTGATTTTCAGCATTCTGACACTTAGTGGCAAAGTGTCCATGTTCGCCACACCTATAGCAGATATCTCTGTTGAACTTGTTTGGCTTTTGTTTATATTGAGTAGGTCTTGATGGCTCTACTCTTAGCATATTGGCTGGTGTATCAGAGATGTTGGCTACTTTAGGTGACATTTTCCTTTATAGCCTTTCAACTCATTTCTTGAGTGCTGCTTCTTCAGGGCCCTGGGAGACTGAACCAGGCCCATTGTCACTGACTACTTCTTGAGAGGGCTTGGTTTTCATAGAAGCAAACAATGATTTCAACTCCTTGATATCTGCTTTCAAGGATTGTATCTCTGTCTGTCGACTGTCCACATTGTTATTGGCATGAACTCAATGGACAGACATACTAAGCTTGACTCTAGCAGCTGCATATTCCTCTTCAGCTTGGATTTCAGCGAGCAGCTCTAAGAATTTAGAAGGATTCTGCTTTCTCTCCCTCAGCTTAAGCTGAACTAATATGAGATCTGAATGCATGGTCCCCTGCAGTAGCTGCTCTACTTGGGCAGTATCCACTTGACTGGCGGGAATTCCATCTTTATTAGCTATCTTGGTGAGGGACTGTTCTAATCGCCTCAGGAAGTCAGACAGTTTCTAATCTTTTTCTTGCTGCAATAGTCTAAACTCAAAGTGTAGGTCTTCACCTGACTCAGCTGTACCAAACGCACTCTCGATAGCATCCAGGCACATAGAAGGGGTGACATCTGCCTCAGCTGTGTACATATTGCTTTTACTACAGTGAGAGCAGGTCCTCTGAGACATTCCATAATGCGTCTATGCTTTTCTTTGTCGGAGCAGTTGCTTTCTTCAACCATTAAACGTTCAAGCCAGTGCTCTAATGCTTTTTTACCTGTAGGTATTGGTATTGTGCCAGAGAACATCTGCAGGTGGAGGTAGCTACTGTTTTCCCCTGACGGCTTCCCCATCTTTGACAGCACATCGCCAACAGCATGAATGATTGACTTAGCAGAGCTACTTGGTGCTGCTGCAGCAAGCAGAGCTTTCAATGAATTATGGCCATCTCCATCAGGAGCTAAACACTTGGCTGCAATGATGATGGGCCAACTGATATCTGTGGCAGGATATTTTGACTTCAGAGGGAACTTTGGGTGGATCAATCTTCTCTCTGCATTCACACAGTACTGTCAATCGATCCAGTTTTTGGCTGTATATTCTGCCTCTTACTCTCACTCGTCCTAGGGCCTTCATGGTTTCCAGTGTTTCCTCTATCTCAGCCACTTCAACGCCTCTGGGAACGAGTGCCAACACCACATGGCCTTCCTCGAGGGACTCACCTTGACATGACTCTCTGAGCCCTGTCACCAGCTCTGAATGCACAGACTGAACATCCATTGCCCTTGTTTTAAGTAACTAAGGAAATATTACTTTGAACTTGTAAACTAATTTTTAACCTAGTTGTCTTTGAATGTTGTAACTATACTTTTACTTGTTCTTTAATCTTGGAATTAGATTTTACAGACTTGTCCTTTAATCATGCAATTAATAACCTAAAAAGTAAATGAAATGATTAATTTAACAAACGTACCAATAGTGCAATCCCAGCGGTGCCTCCAATTTATGTAGCGCCCCTTTGTTGTACATGCATTAATAGGGGTGGCTATCCTGAGTTCTTTAAATAAAGTGGTATCTCTACCTTTAATGCATATTGTACTTTGTCGTCTGTTTTTGGAAATTACAACTGTATAGCAAGACTACTTGAACTAATGAGCATTAAATCTTCTTTAATTAAATGTCTTTTGACTTACCTTTAAATGTTAAGTACCATAACACCCAACAAATATCTGTTTACCTTTAGGTGATACTCCAAGCTAAATGTCAAGGCTTCAATGCGAATAACCATTCAGAGGCAACAGAATGATTATAAAAATATAGTAACTATTTACTAGAAAATTTTTTTTAAATATGTATACTTTAAGTTGGATTTGTAAACAAAATAGCTTTAGCTTTTTCTCAACTCACTCAATACATTTTGGTCCAATTGACCACACAATCAACAGTTCAATTTCACTTGAAATATTAATACCGAACCCTTAGCTATAGTCGGGGGGAAAAAAGAAAAAAAAAATTATATTTTATATTATGGGTACCCAACCAGTCATCAGTCACAAGGTGCAGGCCCGTATCGTCGCTCGGGTGCAGTGAAGCCTTAAAACAATATGGCTGCTTTGCAGCAAAACCACAAAAGAAAAGACATGCATGCATCCTCACCGTCCTCCTCACCATGATGGCAACGATGCGTTAGTGATGCTGTGGATTGGAGACATCACTGTTGGTTCCTGGTGCTCACAGGGAAACTGCATAGAGTCTTCTACTCTTGGGCAAAGTCCTTTGAAATCCTCTAGCCTGAAGCTATGTCGGGCTGACTAGCTTGTAGTATCCTTGTTGTGAGCTCTGTCCGAGTTCTCAACATTTACGCTGTTATAACACCATAATATCACTGTAGAATGTCTCTCAAAAGACTCATTGTCCGTTTGTCTCGGCACATTCACAATAATTTATCTAAACTTGGTATTTTACTACTGAAAAGCAGCATAGTCCCAGCGCACTTTTCACTCGCTTCTTTCTTCTCCACTTCCTGTCGTTCTGCTCATATTCTCCTCACGCATCCCTTCCTGTTTCCACCTGACCTTTCCCACCGACTACTGATTGGCTCAAAAAATAAACTAAAAGCAAAAATCATACATTCAATTTCTTTTACAAATGTATCGAAAATAAAACAATGTTTCCACCTTTTTGAACTTAGTATTTAAAGAAACAAATACATTTCACATCATGTAAATATCAGAATACATGACCTTGACCCATGAAATTCAAATCTATTGTCAAGTACGCGAGAGAGGCGGATGTATGTGCAGAAGTGTTTAGTTTAATAATAAATTGTGATCTATACATATAATGCATGAAACACACATAAAAGCAAACAGTCCAAATCGGCAGGCAAGGTCATAAATGAGAAAACAGGTAAAGGGTTGATCGAGGCGCAAACAGTATGTCGGAGGCAAAACGAGAGCTAGAAACAGGAGTCAAGAAACCAGGAAAACCCCAACACGGGAAGAAAGGCTTGGTAATGCGCACTGAATGTGGTGTAATACTTCGAATCGCCTTTGCATCAGTGCAGTCCTTAAATAGCCCAACACATAGTTCTCTAATTGAGAACAGGTGCGCCTTGTTCCCGGCGCGCGTGCTGGAGCTCACTCGGCACACGCGCAGCCTGAGGCGCGCCTTCAGGTGCATGCGCCACAGCGCGCAGGACTGACACCTATTGCATACAGTGCAATAGAAAACTCTGAACATTTTTAACCCTTTTAAATCCTATTTATTCTTTTAATGAACTTACTCTATTTATAAATTCCTATTTATGACTCAATGAACTATATGGCTTATTTTTCAAAGGGCTACATATATACAGTATGTGGCCAGACATGGTATCAGTTTTGGAGGAGCAACTACTTTGTCTTCATGTTTTCACAATCCACTGTCATGTCTCTTTGCCCCATTTTCCATCCAGGTCAATTTTTCTTCTGGCTACAATTGTCTTGTAGCTCTTTGATGACAGAGTATATGCTTATAGAATCTTCAGATTCACTGTCAGTTTGTCTACTGGAGTTCCAGTAGCAGTCAAGAAGCCTCTGTTTTTACATAATTGTTAAATGATAGGAAATAATCCATTCATTGCTGTTTTACTGTGGATATTGCTTGGTGTAAAAATTAACTTGGCCTGTGAATGTGACTTGATCCTTTTGAAGGTTTCCACAGTCATCCTTATATCAAATCAGATGATTTTCAAATTGAGGTTTTTCCAGTTTTCTCAATTTCCAGATGACTTTGCCATTTGTTAAGTTGAGGCTTCCTTCAAGCTTCAAGAAAGTCCAGGCCTAGGAATGAGACTATGAAGCTGCCCACCCAAACTGGAGTGTCAATAGACTTTGGCCCAAATGACAAACTCACTGGCATACTTTCTTATAAAAGGATGTTTTCTCCTCCTGCTCCAGCAGCTTGTTTTGTTCTTGTTATAAGTGAGATTCTACATTTCTTTGCATACCTGGTTGGAATTGATGGAAGTTCTGCTCCTGTGTCCAATAAAAAGCCAAGTTATTTTTGTTCATTCACATTAGTCCTACCAAGGGCCTGAGGGAAGGGGCCTGTAAAAATCGCCTGGATTTCTTGGTGATATATTCTGCAACACACCTGTCAGCTGAGACAGTTGTTTTGTGGCCTGCATGAAGGCATTCACATCCAGAGTGTTTGGAAAGTTTGAGCTCTCTTCAGGTCTTTTCTCAGTCCTCCTGAAATCTCTCTTTCCTGATCTTCAGTATTTCGCAAAGTGGCCCATTTTCCTGCATTGAGAACACTTGTTACCCCTGTAATCCTTCTTTTTCCAAGTAGTGACTTCTTGGGTGACATCAGGATCAGCTGTTTCACTTTCTCACATCTTTTGGTTTGAACACTGGTTCCAAGTCTTGCTCAAGGCGAAACAATCTAGTAACAATATGTTCCCACTCTATCCCATTGAAGATTCATGAGCTTGTATGCATTTGATAATTCAGTTCTTACTCCATTCACGAGAACTTGTTTCAAGGCTCCATGATTGCTATTATCCATGTTGTCATTTCTGATGTTGTCAATGTTGCCAGAATAATTACACCAAGCTTCTCTGAAACTGGCTTCATATATTGCAAAAGGTTTGTGTGCACCTTGAATGCAGCTGAGGATTTTTCCCCAACAGACGTGCCTCTGTGTGAATGTGAATCCACTCTTCTAATGCCACCCTTGCAGCACCTAAGTTTTGTTTATCTTTGCCTATGGCTTCATCCTAGGCTCTTGAGTGTGACTTGCTCATGTGGAGTCAGTAAGGTGTTCAATATCATAACCTGAATCCATATGATGGAGTAATAAATACCTCTGAGGCAACAAAGTTCATACCAGGTTTTCATTCCATCTTCTCTGGAATGTTTCATGTTTTTACTCCACTTGTCAATATCAGCAAGAGCAGGTACTTGATGTTGATGAATCAATAACCCAGCTATTGTTCTCATCTTTAATGGTTTTAGCTGGGCTATTTCTTCACTCTCTGAATCACTGGAGCTCTCATTAATTAAGTGGGCTTGCCCCAGCAAGTCCCACTTATTAAGTGGGCTTGCAAAACCCACTAATTGTAATCTCTAAGTCGCGTTTATTGTTGCTTGCTTGCTTGGTTGCTTGCTTGCTTATCTTGTGCACGTTTGTAAAAAATTTAAAACGCTACTCCTCCTACAGCTTTCGAGATAGAGACACCGTTCAAACACTAAAACGACCAGCTCGGCTTGGAGATGTAAAAAAGTGCTTTGTGTGTCCGTACCTCTTGTCGTTTTTTCGTTATTGTCGATTTTGTGCGACTTTTTCTCCCCATTGAAATGAATGGTGGAATGATCCGGGTGAAAGTTCACACACT
>JANZLB010000027.1:27846480-27856700 GCA_026167865.1 Notarius quadriscutis
TGTACTTGCCCGCAACAGAATCAGAATGAAACAAATCTACAGAGTCCCTTTTGAAAGAAACAGTGAACGTGTAAAACAACTGCGATATGAATATGTGCAGGTAAGCTATAGTATCATTGGTGCTGGATCTGGAAGTACATTCTGTAGTGCTGTGCTTGGGCCTGCTGTGCTGAATTTGTTTTGTCTTTTCCAGAGAGTGATGGAGCTAGATGCAGATGCCATGGGTCATGAGCTGATTTTTGTAGATGAGGCAGGTTTCAACCTTACTAAAACGAGGAGACGTGGCAGGAACATTATTGGACACCGTGCCATAGTCAATGTCCCAGGACAACGCGGTGGCAACATAACTCTGTGTGCAGCTATAAGTCAAAATGGTGTTGTTCACCATCATGCAACCCTGGGCCCATATAACACTGCACACATTATTACATTCCTGGACACCTTACATCACATGTTCACTAATGTTCAGAGACCAGAGCACACCAGGTATGTCATCATATTGGACAATGTTCGTTTCCATAGGGCTGCTTTGGTCCGCGAATGGTTTACAGATCACCCACTCTTCGCTCTACTCTACATCCCCCCATACTCTCCCTTCTTGAACCCTATCGAAGAGTTCTTCTCTGCCTGGTGCTGGAAGGTCTATGACCGTCATCCCCATCAACGTATAGCCCTTTTACAGGCAATGGAGGAGGCATGTGGGGATATTGACCAGGCGTCATGTCAGGCCTGGATACGACACTCCAGGAGGTATTTTCCTCGGTGCCTTGGACTTGAAGACATTGCATGCGATGTTGACGAAATCTTGTGGCCGGACCCAGAGAGACGACACGACTGAGTTTTTTTGCTTTGTTTTCCTCTCTGTGAAATAACTGTATGTAAAAACACTTATCACTTATGTTTGTTTTGATGTGTTTACAGCAAATACAGTAAACACCTTGAATAAAAATACTTGAAAATACTTGAAATTTGGATCCCTGTGTGTTTACAGAACTATGACAAAAAGTATGACCTCAAACTGACAGACTACCTTGTGCACAGAGAAAGCAAAAGCCAGATGTGTTTTCCATTCTTACTGTCAGTGTTCAGTTGTTGCTTCGTGTGCTTATTAATGTTATGCGTTGTGTGTACTGTTGTGTACAAAAATACCATTTTGAAAAGAGTGTTAACAGTTTAGCAAAAAGTGTTTGCTTTTGCAAGTAATCTATGATGTTTTGTGAATTGGATGTAAGGTTTTGCGATTTGTGTAAAGAGTTTTGCAAAAATAGCCAAAGGTTTCAAAAATTGTGCCTAATCAATCAGAAAAAAAATGTAATTCAGGGAAGAAAGGGCGTGGTGAAAAGGTAAACAAACAGGACAAAAAACAAATCGCAAAAATAGTCCGGACAAAATGAGAAACAACTTGACAAAAACATGAGACAAGCAAAGACAAAAACACTGGTGCAAAAAAAAAAAAAAAAACATGAACAAGAGAAGACCCTTAGTGCAAGAAACCATGAATCAGAAATAACCCTTAGTGCAAAATACACCATGAACCAGAAGAGTGCTAGTGCAAAAACCATGAACAAGAAAAAGTCACTGGAGAGAATAACCGTGAACAGCAAGAGAGGCACAGAAACGGCTAAAGAAGCAAATGAGACGTTCTGGCAAAGTCTGAGACCTGCTTATTTATACACAGCAGTGAAAACCAGGAAGTGAATATGGGTAAGAAGGGATTCCTGTCCCGGATCCGGATCAGTGTTGGCATGAGAGATCCGTAATCTCCAGAGTGTATGTCCGGGGCGGAGCATGATACACAACCAATGAGAACGATCAGTACCTTCTAGATCACATGCAAGAATGCAGTCTGAAAGCTTTGAACACAAGTTATATCAAACGCATGGGCAAACTCTGGATGCCTACAATGTCTTGCATAAGTATTCATCCCCCTTGGTGTTTGTCCTGTTTTTCACATTAAAAGCTTGAATTAAAATTGATTTTTTGGGGGATTAATACCATTTGATTTACACAATGCGCCTACCACTTTAAAGGTGAAAATTGTTTTATTGTGACACAAACAATAATTAAGATGAAAAAAACAGAAATCTGGAGTGTGCATAGGTATTCACCCTCTTTCCTATGAAACCCCTAAATAAGAGCTGGGCCAAACAATTCACTTCATAAGCCACATAATTACACTGTAAACCCACATTTTATATGGACCCAAATACATTAGGTCTCTTGGACAGAAATATAATGATTTCTCGTTTGAAACCCAAATATTTTAGATAAACAGAACCTTTTTGACCACTTTGTACATACAACCTGTATCTTTGGACTGAATTAATCTAACAATTTGTACCATTGCTAACTGGAAAGATTTCATTGGCTAGTTTGAAAGCCAATACCTTTGCCCCGCCCCGCAATGTTTCTGAAGAGCGAACGAGCGGAGTTGTGGGCCTTTGAGGACGAAGAGCGAAGAAGTGGGGGGTGGGGGGAATATAACAACGACAAATGAGAGAAAGAAGAGGAAGAAAAGGAGGGAAAGAAGACAAGGAAGGGTGAGGTAAGTGCGCGCGATTCACTGTTTTCAGTCAGTCATTTCAGTTTATGTTACTGTGTTGTCTAGTCATTTCAGTATCTCTTGTAAGTGCTATCGTGCCATTGTTTAGTTTATGCTATGACCACAACGTATTTTCTATGCTTTGTAATTAGGTATCTATCATTGGGTTGCGTATTGTTTTCAGCTTTGCATATGTTTTAGTCTACTTGCAAATTATCAGAAACTTTTTCCAGCTAAGCTGCTAGCTGCTATGAGCATGTCCACCATGCAATGTTGGGTAGCCATTTCAATGCCTCTTGCTTGTTTGTCTCCAATGGTTAACACGTCGCTGTTTATTTGAAGTTATGATCGCGAATCATTTTCTAGTCTTTGTGAAGTGGTATCGCTGGCCTGGTTGTTTTCTAAACGTTTGAGCGGTGCATAGTTTTTAGGCCATTCAGCAAGTCAAGGCGAACTTTTCAGCTAAGCTGCTAGTTGCTAGGAATGTGAGCATGTGCACGGGTTTAATGGCGACCGATTTCTGAACAGAGGACAGGAAATATGATTTGGAAGTGTAAATACTGCGAGTTCAATTGTGACAAAAGGGGGCAGATTTTAAAACATTATAGGATAAAGCATGGAAGTTACTCTAGAAATGAACCCTTTCCTTGCCCTCATCAGGAGTGTTTGTGCACGTTCCGGTCTTTGGGCACTCTCAGGACTCACATGTGTCGGTTCCATATAGAAACCCACTCTCCGCAACCTGCACCACGTGCAGTCAAGTTGCGCTGTCTGTTATGCGAGTTCCTTGAACCATGCAATGATGCAACATATTTCACCCACCTTCGTAGTAGACATCTTCGAGACAACCAGAAAGTTCAGTGTCCGTTTAAAGGCTGCACTTTTGAGAGCAGTGTCTACTCAACATTTAATGCACATAGAAGTAAGGAGCACAGAGATATGACTTGGACAATGTTTAAATCAGAAATAGTAGTCAGTACTGAAACAGAAGATGAAGAATGTAGTGACTGTGATACTCCTCTGGAGATAAATGTTGTGGATACAGATAATCTGGATGATGACAATGAAACACCTGAGGCTGAGTCTCAGCACTTGTGGGAAGATTTGGAGCATAACTTGGCAGCCCTGTTTCTAAAGATGCAAACAGTGCTGCATGTTCCAGAAAAATCTGTGCAAGAGGTTATTCAGCAACTTTGTGAGTTAGTTCAGTTGTCCCAGGCACCTCTGTACAGTAAAGTAAAAATGGTTTTACAGAAACACCATACAAATGTTGATGAGTCAGTTGTTAGAGAGGTAGTAGAGACTTTGACAGGCAGCAACATTATCACTGCTTGCTGTGGCAAGGATGGATGTCTAGCTACAATTAAAAGAAGGGCATCATATGTGTTGCGTGAATTTCCACTGGTAATGCCAATAGAGTATGTGGTGGAGAAAGGCAGGAAAACTGTGGCATATGTCCCTCTTTTGCAAATGCTTCAAAAAATGCTGAACAAGCAAGATGTTTTCAAGAAGGCTAGTTCGACTCCAGTTGTTGTCCCAAATGAGTTCAACACATGCAGAGATGGCAAATGGTTTAGAGAAAATGACCTTCTATGCAGTGATGAGCTAACACTTGCGCTCAACCTGTATATTGATGATTTTGAAGTGGCAAATCCACTGGGAACATCAAAAGGCAAACACAAGATGTGTGCAGTATATTGGACCATTGCCAATATACCTGCAAAGTACAGATCTACACTTCAGTCAATACAGCTTGCTCTCTTGTGCAACACAACAACTATCAAAGAATGTGGCTATGAGAAAGCACTGTACCCACTCATTTCTGATTTGGTCTCTCTTGAACAGAATGGTGTCTACATTGAGCACTTGGGTAGAAGTGTCAAAGGAACTGTTTTATTTGTGTCAGCTGACAATCTTGGTGCGCACTCTCTTGCAGGTTTTTACGAGAGTTTCTCCGTGGACAAGTTCTGCAGATTCTGCATGGCATCGAGGAGTGAGGCACAACAAAAAGAGGTATGCTCTGGTGCATTCCAGCTGAGAGACAGACATACACACAACACGCAGGTACAGGAGACATTGCACAACCCAACTTCAGGAAAAAATACAGGTGTGAAGGGACTATGCCCTCTCACAGCAAATCTGGAGTTTTTCCATGCAATTGGAGGTTATCCCCCTGACCCTTTGCATGACATTTTGGAGGGCATAGTTCCCATAGAGCTGTCTCTTTGTATTGCAGACTTGGTGACAAAGAAGTGCATTACATTAGAGATGATCAATGAGGCCATCAAAACATTTCCTTATGCTTGCACAGACAAAACTGATCGGCCACAGCCTATTGTGAAGGGCTTTGATAAGAAAGGGACGATAGGAGGAAATGGCCATGAAAACTGGTGCCTAATTAGACTCCTTCCTCTCCTTATTGGCCATTGCATTCCTGAGGGAAACGATGCTTGGGATGTACTAATGCTTCTTAAGGACATCGTTGCATTAGCTCTTGCACCAAGACATACCAGTGTGTCTGTATACCTTCTTCAAAGCAAGGTGGCAGAGCACAGGGAACTTTTGCAGTCTACCTTCCCAGGTTTTAGACTGCGACCCAAACACCACTATATCGAGCATTACTCCGAACTTATAAAGCTGTATGGCCCACTGTGTGAAGTGTGGACAATGAGATTTGAAGGAAAGCACAAGTTCTTCAAAAAGGTTGTTCGGGATGCTCAGAACTTTAAAAATGTTCCTATGACTCTTGCTGTAAGACACCAAAAAGCTGTCAGCTACCAACTAGACTGCAGTTCGTTTTACAAGCCAGAATTTGAGATGGCCAAAGTAACATCTTTGTTGGTTACCTCTTTACCAGAGAGCATCCAGAATGCACTTCGAAAAAAAGTCCCCAATACTTCAGCTGTTCTTACGGCATCCTCCATCTGTATTGATGGAATAGATTACAACGTAGACAGTGTGCTTTCAGCTGGCTCATGTTCAGGCCTTCCTGAATTTAAGCAGATCACTCAGATAATTGCTGTGAACACAGACGTTCTGTTCATTTGCAAGGTCATGACGGCTTGGTACTCTGAACAGCTTCGGTCATATGAACTTTGCAGTCCAGACAGTCCAACATTTTGTGTACTTCAGCTTACAGATCTGAATGACCCTTTCCCTCTTTCACCTTACAATGTACAGGGTAAATTAATGGTAACACTGAGGCATTTTATTCACTGTTGAATGCCTTTTTTCCCTTCTCCGCAGATGGCATCATCAACCACCATAAGAGTCATCCTAACTGAAGCCGATGTCCGAAGATTGAAGCTAACCTCAAGGCCTAGCTCAGTTGTGGATTTGATTATGTATATAAAAGACTCACTTAGACTTGAATATGACTTCAACTTACAGTTTCGAGACCCAGAGTTTGATAATGAACTCTGCAACCTCACAGATTTATCAGAACTGCCAGAGAAGCCAACAGTAAAGATCATTCCAGTGCTCCAGTTGGTCTCCCTTCCATCAAGCTTATCTGAAAATCTGAATGACACTGTGTCTACAGCAGATACCGAGCTGCTCTCCACTTCGTCAACAGAAGCAAGGAAGCCATGGCCCGATGACTTCTTAATTCCAAAATTCTCCGTAGATGTCGAGTACAGACTCCGTCAGGGGAATTTGACTTATCTCAAGGAGGGAACATACCTTAAGGTCTCAAAAGAGTTGAAGCATGACATCCTTCACAGGCTGGCAGAAACGATTTACTCATTCAAAGCATACCCAACTACTCATGACCTCAACGTAGTAGCCAAGGCATTAATAGCGGCTCATCCTTGCCTTCAAGAACCGGCATCACCATCTGGTTACTGTGGGTGGAAGAACAGCCTTAAAGACAAAATGGGCAATTACAGGTCAAAAATGAGAGCTCTGGGACATGAAGATGTCAAGGTCAACGCAGGGAAACGAGGACGAAACACCCCGAATGGCGAGCCTCCACACAAGAACATAAAAAAGCCAAAGAAAGGGGAAGTCAATTACTTACCGAATATTCCAGATGGACACAATACCACAAGCCTTGAAGATGCCCGAAAGCAATTAGTGGACGAGATGAAGAAAAAGAACCCAGACGGAACACTCATCAGTCAGAAGATGGATGTAACATTGTCTCTGCGAAGGAAGGAAGTTGTGCAGGACAAGCCACCTGTGATCCAGATGCTCCAGCGTTGGCCAGCACTGTTTGTGGAAAATCAGGTAAGTGTATGTGAGTGTGAATGATTCTTATTGTGTGGCAGTGTATTGATATTAAATCTTGATTTATTGGTGTGTTCCAGGTGTACCAGGAATTTAACAGGGTCGTGGGGAAAAACCTGAAGCAAGAATTCTACGACTCCCTTGATCGCCATTGTCCTGCACTTGTTGATCTCATGAAGTCAAAGAGAGGGCTGAAGGGACAGCTGCTGGATGCGCTTTTGCGCCAAGCACAGGTTTGTGAATTGAATTCAGTCAATTCCCATGTACAATTGTCTTGATGGAGAACTCTGAGATATCTGACAATTCTCTTTCAGCAAGGTCATACTATCTAAAGGAGTTAGGTCGTAAGCAACTGGACTTATTTAGGAGCTTTAAAGGAACAGTCCACTGTTTTTCCATAATAAAGTATGTTCTTCTCTGACCTGAGACGAGTTCATCCCTACCCCTCTCGTTTTCGTGCATGGCCTCAGTCAGTCAGGGGCGCGGCGCCAATGTGTCAGCACTTAGCTGGGCTCATCATTGCATTTAAAACCATTCAATGCCATAAGTTAGAAGTGACCGCTGTCCCATGTGCTCCCTATTTCAACACGCTTGCGTGGGTTGTTAAACAATCCAAGTGTAGTTACACCAAATGAAACGTGAGGATTTCCTATCTAGATGAAGAAATGGGCACTAAAATGAAAGGCATAGTAACAAGTATTTACTATGTAACAAATAGGCAAGTATTGACTGCAGGGGGAGGGGGAGAGAAAAAATTAGTAGTGAAGGTAACATGAGCAACACAACGGCATGTTGAAATTGACAGGAATTTTCCTTTAAAGCTCCAAATGTGAAATCAAGCTTACAATTTAGGCTTAAAGGGATACGCCAGGTCAAATTGAGTGTTGAAATTGGCAGGAATTCTTCTTTAAGTACTACTTGGGATTAAAATAGGCACACTACTTGGGAAGTTCTTGGGAAACACAATGAATGAGAATCTTCACCTTATGTAGTATTACAATGTAGTCTTTTTTTTCACTGCAATCCAGACATCGGACATTGCCGACATACGATGCCTCGTCCTGAGAGGGCTGGCAGTGCTTCTGGACGACAACCCATCTGAATTTTTCAAGGACTGTTTTGTAAGTCATACCACTTGGTTACCTTTGTCTATATGCATTGTGGGAAGTAGTGCACTCAAACAACTCTTGTAATTACAAAAACAGAAATACATTTTTATTTGTGATTGGTTGCCTTTTCATCAGTTAACTTTGTGCTTTGTAGTCACAAAGCTAATAGATTACATGCAGAAGATACTGTATACTATGAGGATGAGGCAGCCATAGCGTCTTAGGGCATGACGTAGCTCTCCTCCTCTGTTCAAAGTTGAATGTTCCAGATGGGCACAGATAACTTCCTTCACTCCCTTCTCAAACCACCCGTCTTCCTTGTACAAAATGTGCATTTCATGATTGTCCCTGATTCTAAGGTGCCGAAGTGCACATTTTTGACAAGGAAGATTGGTAGTTTGAGGCAGGAGTGAAGGAACCAATCTATGCAATCTATCAGAAGAGGGAGGCTACATTATCAATTGTTTGCAAACTGAAAGACTGGGTGCAAGTCAATATCACTTCTCCAGTTGTGCCCTCCGGCCTCATGCGTCTGTATTGCTGCTCCTCCTCCTGCAGAGGAAACAAAGGAGTCAAGGGAGGGTGGTGGAATCAAGTACCATGTGTAGGCCTTCTTCTAAATGTATGGCTTCTCGGTTACACTTTACTTGACGTGTCCCTGCATAACACATTCATAGCAGCTGTTATACACTTTGCATGAAGCATTCATGACTTTCGTAAGACGTTCATACCAAACCTTTCATGATCATGGAAGACGAAAGGACAGCTACTTGTCAAAATAAAAGTTCAACAATAGCAAAGCAGCATTGCCGTTTTTGTTCTGAACCTTTCCTGATCGGATTCGCAACCAATCTGGGTTAATGAATGCTCCAGAGCAAGAGACAGAACATGGTCAAGGCAGTATTATCCTTCATTCAAAAATGTTTATATGTTTTTATAATGTAACCTTTGTATAGGTTTTCTCATCTTTTGCCACAAAGTAGCCCATGTAACCATTCTAGGTTACCTGTAGTCTATCTTACCTCCCTGTGATTAACCCTTTTATTGCAAATACAGTGTTCTGTTCTCGGAGTAAAACAACCCTTTTTTTTTTTTCATTTTGATTTCTAGGCTGTGGATGATGAGGACGCCTACAAACACATCCCAATTGGAATCCTCGCTATTCATCATGATGGTGTTGCACAACATCCCCTAAACCCATCCTCCCTGGGTGTGGTTCTGGAGGGAAATGTTGTGATGGACAATATCAACAACTTGCCCCAGGCCATGTGCCTACTCTTCGGCTTGACATATGCACTTCATCTGAACTACCCAAAATGCATGGTAAACACATTCCAGTTCGTTCAGCAGGTTTTCTTGGGTTTGGGGAGGAAGGAGTTGAAGGGAAAAGTGCTCACTTTGACTAATCAGCTGGCCATGTAAGGTCACTTCAGGTTGGTACTTTACACTTCCCACCATGTTTTCAGATAGTTTGGTATGTAATATACTGGTTAAGATTGAGATTTGCTCTCATGCTACTGTTTAGAGTATTTGCCACTGCTGTGGTAGCACCCACCACCTCTCCAGTCATTGTAGAGGTGGTGGGGGGAGGCTGCTGCCACAGTAGTGGGAAATCCTTTATTCAGTAGCATGTGTGTAAATTACAATCTTAACCAGTCTATCCCATAACAAACTGTCCGAAAATATAGTGGTAAGTGTATTTTTGTATGTGATTAGTAAAACATAAAATTCATTTGTTTTATTTATATATTTATATAATCCCTAATTTAGAATGCCTTTCTTGTTTGTCAGTTTTTACATGACTGCATTACAATAAACCTTCAAAGACCGGTCAATCTGTTTTGTTTTTTATTCATAGCTCTTACAGCAATAGATGTGCTGTTATTTTGGAAATGTTAAAGTATGCTTGTTCTAGTTTGGCAGGTTTTCCCCATTTAGTGTTGAACCCACAACTTCACCAAGAAAATGCTATGTAAGTGTGTAAGTACATACAAACATATCTACGTGCAATACTGATGAAGACTAAAGATTCAAATACCACCCCAACCCCATGTATAGTAGTAAAATAAAGTGCATATTTAGCACTAGCCAAATTAAAAGGTTTGGGAAAAAAAACCAAATAATATTAAATTATGTAAACAAACAATCAATTTCAACCTAACTAATAAGTATAGATTAGTATATCATGAGAGAATAGTTTATTGTACTGAATCAAATAATGCAGTGTACCTTAAAATGATGGTACACTCAACCTTAACTTTTATGTTTATTCAATGGTTAAGAAATCAGTTTTTTTGAGGCAACGAGTTACCCCAAATGTTTTGGGTTCATTGAACATATTC
>JANZLB010000027.1:27946438-27957944 GCA_026167865.1 Notarius quadriscutis
TCGCCCGTAGTCAGCTGGGATAGGCTCCAGCTTGCCTGCGACCCTGTAAAACAGGATAAAGCGGCTAGAGATAATGAATGAGACTTAAATACTGAGATTGTGTCTGAGTCCTGAATACTATTTGGAAGGGTGCTTGCTCAACTGCTGTGGCACAGACCATTCAGTACATTGTAGGTAATATCTGTGGGTGCTAAAGATGACCTGGATGACTGAGAACCTTCACAGACATATTGTAGTTCAATAGTAGCATTTTATAACCAATGCAAAATTTAATTGGGAGTCAATGCAGTGTGGCTAAGATAGGGATGATGTGGTCATATCTTCTGGCTCTGGTAAGGACTTCTGATGCTGCACTCTGGACTATTTGGAACTTGTTTATGCACCTACTGGAAATTCCAGACAGTAAGACATTGCGGTAATTCAAACTAGAGGTAACAAAAGCATGAACTATTTTTTCTGCATCTTGTAGTGACATTATATTTCTCATCTTACCAATATTTCTGAGATGAAAGAAGGCTATTCCTTGTAATATTGATGCAGTCTAGGACATGTTCAGATGTAGCTCTGATGAGATCAAATTGTTTACAAAAGAAGTGGTGGGATTTATCAGGAAGCTGGCATATGTTAGTCACAAAGCCTTCAACAGAATGTTTCCCAACCAGAAGCCGTGGGTGGATAAAACCATACACAATGCTCTGAGATCTTACAACATTGCCTATAATGTGGAGCTCACCACTGGGAAGATGGACGAGTACAAAGCTGTGTCCTGTGACAGAGCGATGGAGCCAGGGAAGTGGTGCTATGGGAGGAAACTGGAGTTACAGATCCAACAGGGTGGCTCGAGAGGCCTCTGGCAGGGACTGAGAATGATAGACTATAAAATGCCATCCTTCATTATGGTGAATGCAGATGCATCTCTGGTCAATGAGCTGAACACTTTTTACACTTGCTTTGAGGATGCAGCTAACAGTACCAACAGCGCTAGTTTTGCTAACATCATTAGCAGTGCTCATAGCACCAACACTGCTAATGACATCATGTATGTGGAGAGTGAGCAGGAAACATACTTCTCATCTCTGAGCATGATGTGAGCAAGGCTTTCAGGAAAATGAACACTTGGAAGGCAGTATGACCAGATGGCATCTCAGGTCAGGTCCTTAGAGCATGCACTGACCAGCTAGCACTGGTGTTTACAGGCATATTCAATTTCTACCTGGCACAGTTGGTAATTCCCACATCCTTTAAACAGTTCCTTATAATTCACAAAAGGCATGTCAGCATTTTTACCACCTTGGATGCTTAAAGGACTTTAAATTGCCTTCTATGTTGCTAAGGAACTTCTACACCTGTACCATTGAGAGCATCATGGCATCATGACAAGAAACATTCCAGCCTAGATTAGGAAGGGCACCAAGCAGAACAGCTTGGCTTTCTGGAGGGTGGTGCAATCAGCTGAGCACATTATCTGCACTGAGCTCCCTGACTTACAGTCTGTCTATAGCAAGCAGTGCTAGAACAAGGCCAGGAAGATAGTGAATGACCTCAGCCATCTAAGCAATGGACTCTTCTCTCTATTGCGATCAGGGAATCACTTCTGCTCCCTAAAGGCCAACACACAGAGAATGAGGAGGAGTTTCTTCCCACAGGCCATTCGGACCCTGAACCAGGACAACACTAATTGGATTTGTATACACAACAGCTACACCCTCCACATTCCTGTTAGTATACCCAGATACTAAATATAAATATTTATTACAAAATATTAGTATTTCACTGCAAGTACTTCAGGCTGATGTTGGACAGCACATGTAGGAGCCACCAGGGCACAGGCCTTCAATGAACTGGAAGCTGCTGGCACACTGTCTATAGTCAAGTAAGTTTTACATTGCCATGTTGTCCAAGAAAGAAGCCCCTGTTCCAAAATCGGCACCTTCAAGTTCAATTAAAGGTTTGCATTTGCCCACCTGGACAAAAATAATAAAAATAATAAAAATAAAAGCATTCTGGAAGAAAGATTTATGGTCAGATGAGACAAAGATTGAGTTGGTTGGCCACAATGACCAGAGGTGCAGAGGAACACTCAATCAACTGTAAAACATGGTGAAGATAGCATCATGCTCTGGGGCTGTTTTGCTGCCAGTGGAACTGGTGCATTGCACAAAGTGTATGGAATCATGAAGGAGAACTCCCTCAGTATTCTTCAGCATAACCTCAAACCATCAAAAGGTTGGGCACAATTGGGAGTGACCCCAAGTACACACCAAAGCTGTTTGTGGAATTAATAAAGCAGGCTCACATTAAGCATGAAATAAGTGCTGACCTCAACCTTATCAATAATATCTGGAATATGCTTAAAAGGAGACATGCAGAACCTTTATTTTTAAGTACATTTCTGAGTGAATAGCATCTCCATCCTTGACTCTTGTATACTGCATAAATGGGAAGAAAAATAAAAATATTTTTGAAAGTTAAAATTGACCGCAAAGTTGGCATTCGAGCTGCTCCGCTAAGTCAGCCAGCCCTGGGTGGGTGACATCACAGTGGTAAGACTGAGGCCAAAGTCATATAAATAAAAAATTATGGTGAAAGTAAGAAATACCGTTACCGACTTGTTCAACTAAGACTGATTTGACTTCGTTGATTGTAGGTTGACTCATTAAAACAGGATAAGCATTATAACTTGTGCAACATGCATGTACATGTCTGTATTTTCACTGATAAAACGTAAAAGGTGAATTAAATAAAATCAGATGAACTGAGACAATCACTTCCTGAAGCAAATTAAATAATCTTATACTGGTAGCTGAAAAAAACAATACAAGTTACATGTATTAATCTAAATGCAGGGAAATAATGAGTGATGTTTTTGTTGTTTTGTATCCAAATGAGGGTCGCTTCTTACCCATCTGTGTTCTTGTTTCTTGAAGGCCGATCTTGTGGCCGATTGTTTTGAAACAATCTGACTTTCAGTTGTTCATTCAGTTCTCCATTCATATGCTTCTTCCACGTAAGGGCAAGATATTGCTGCTGAGGCAAGCATATCCAGCGGAGAAATCAGACGGCTGGTCCACTCATTCTCCATTTTCTCCATGCTGAGTACTCCACCATTACTGCTTGGCTCAGGCAGTTACTTAAACCTGGGATGGGACATCACTGGTTTTAGCAACAACCGTGGGAATGTTGCTGCCCGAGCGAGGTCCCGTCCCGTCCCGTCCTGTGTTTTACCAACGACCCTTGGCTCACACTCCAGAAGAACTGGTGCAACTGAACTTACTTTCCTTTTTTTTTAAAAAAAGGAAATAAAATAAAATACTTTCTTTTTCTTGTAGTTTTATTTTCCTTTAATTGTTGGTACTGCACCCTCTTTCAATACAGGCTTATAGCCAACGCTCCTCAACAGATAAGAAGTTTTGTACAAGTCTTCAGGAAAATGTGCAAAGCAGATGACAGACCACTTTGTAGGCGCCTAATGTGCCTGTGAACTTCTCACAAAACGCATCCAAATTTTTGCAGTTTGAACATTCATGGGTCATGAATGCAATGTAAATCCACCTTCTGTCATGTTGCTGCACCCACCAGCAACACATCTACGTGGCATGGCAATAAATTAGCTCAAAATGGAGGATAGAAGTTGCAGTGTTTTAGTATAGTGGAAATGGCAATGAGACTGATAGCCTTCCTGCGGTGACGTTACGGATGGCAAGGTCATTCACTCAGACCGCTGCCTATACGAATCACTTTAATCATAAAAATTACTATATTAGATTTGTTGTTAATGCTTAAAACTATTCCTATGCCATTCTTGAGGTCTCAAGGCATTTATCAACAAAAAGTGAGGCCAGAGTTCTGTGTATATGCTTTAAAAGGTCAGGTCTGTGCCAGGAAGCACATACATTTGTTTGAACTCAGCCAATTTTGCCAAGGAAGAGTGGTAAAATATCCAACCATAATTCTGCCAGAAGCTTGTTAGTGGCTGCTAGCTGCATCTGGTCAAGGTGTAACTTGCTAAGGATAATTTTCCCGAAATAGTAGGTGTGCTGTATGTATATTTTTGGCCCTGCATGTATAATTTTGACCCTGAGTTGATTTCATTAACCACAAATAAAGTAAAACTTGTGCATAATTTTTTTTTGAAGATGTATGTTGGACAATCATACTGTCTCAGAAAAAGCCCAATATTGCATGCAATGATATTCATGTCCATGATGATATTCATGTCTACATATGTAAACTTCTGATAACTGTATACACTGATCAGCCATGACATCAAAATCATTAAGAGATGAAACAAATAACATGGATTATTTCCTTACAATGGCACCTGTCAAGGAGTGGAATAGATCAGGCAGCAAGAGAACAGTCAGTTCTCAAAGTTGATCTGTTGAAAGCAGGAAAACTGGTCAAATATTAGGATGTGAGCAACCTTGACAAGGGCCAAATTGTGGTGGCTAGACAACTGAGTCAGAGCATCTCCAGAGCATCTCGTGTCTTGTGGGATGTTCTGGATATGCAGTATTTATCTACCCAAAGTTGTTCAAAAGAAGGACAAATGGTAAACTGATGTCAGGGTCATGGGCATTGATCGAGCATCTGTGGGATGTGCAAGTCAAACGAGTCTGATGCACACGGGTCACACCTCACAACTTACATGACTTAAATTTTTCCACAGGGAAAAATAAACATAGGCTAGAAATATTACAAATATTTTGCACAAATGCATTTTGAGTACCCTGTAATGTCACACTGTGTTGCATAATGTAGTGCTTTAAAATTCTTTTGTATTCCTGCTCACTTAAGAGAGCAGCCATATTGCGGGAGGTGTCAAAGTTCAGCAGGACATAGTAGCATTGACAGGTGTTCTGCATCTTGATTAGCTCACTGCTCCTGACACTGTGGGCCACTTCCTCTTGGGTGGAGTCAAATACAACTAAATGACCTTTGTCCTGTATCACATAACTATCGATCACACCAAATCTTGTGCTAATCTGAGCAACTTCATCTCAACCATAGCTGGCTGTCAATGTCCACATGGTGGCGCTATACAAGAGGGTGTCTTTGGGCATGTGGATATCTTCAGAACCATGACATCCTATAAACTGAAGTCTGAGCCACATCAGGCAACGCATGGTGAATTATGACTCGCTTCCTGTTTGCATGGTTTAATGTATAAATGTATTGGTTTGCCATTTAAAAATCTTGTGACATCACAAATCCCTTCACAAGTTAAGATCAGCAACATCTTGACATGATGCATTCTAAATATGGCATGGATCCAACAAACCGCCTAGGAGGAGTTTGTTAAAACATAACGTGTCAAAACGCTCAAAATGAAAAATCTCACTTCCTGTTGAGTATGGCTGAGGGAATGTACAGGCAATTTTGTTCATCTCAGGGTACTCCACACATCTACCAAATTTGGCATGGACAGGTGAAACTATATTCCGGGCAGGAGTCTCAATGACTTATGGGGGTGCTATAGAGTTCCCCAGACACACCTTGGGTCAAGCCCCTATGAATGAGTACTGGTACGCATGACTGACATGTGGACCAAATTTCATGAGTTTTCGAATATGTACAGGGTATCAAATCTGTATTTTTGTACTAGGTGGTGCTATGGAGTTAATGAAGTCCATCTAGACGAATTTGTCATATTGCCTCAAATTGTGTCATAGGACAAATGTATGTGCAAAGTTTGAATTTTTAGATATGGTAAGCTCCTCAAAACAGCATGGGAAAATTTCAAAATCCCACATTCCATCCAACATGGCTGACTTCCTGTTGGGCAGCACCAAGTGAAATTCGCCCTGTATTATGAGTATCACACCAAATCTTGTGCCGATCTGAACAACTTCATGTCAACCATAGATTGTTCTGTCCATGTCCACATGGGGGTGCAAAACCAGAAGGTGTATTTGGGTATGTGGATATCTTCAGAACTATGATGTCCTATAACCTGTGAAGTTTGAGCTGTATCAGGCAACACATAGTGAATTTATGACTCACTTCCTGCTTGCATGGCGTAACAAATTTATTGGTTTGCCATTTCCGCATCTTGCAACATATTGCAAATCCCTTCACAATTTAACATCAGCAACATTTTGACATGACGTACACCAAATATGGCATGGACCCACCAGCCTGCCTAGGAGGAGTTCGTCAAAACGCAACATGTGTCAAAACGCACAAAACCAAAAATATCTTACTTCCTGTTGACTATAGGCAAATTTGTTTGTCTAGGGGCACTCCACACACCTACCAAATTTGACACGGAGAGGTGAAACTGTATACCAGGCAGGTATCTCAATGTGGCACCCAAAGCTATAAATTTGAATTGAATGTTTTAGGGGCACTATGCTGTTTTCTAGCCTCACCCAAGGCAAATGACCTCAGAATAGTAAACTTCTGCCCCATTTTCACAAGTGCATGAAATTTGAGTTTTTGAATATTTCCAAGGTGTCAAATCTGTAATTATATAAAAAGAATAATAAGAATAAAAACATGCAGAAAACAATATGGCCCAATCCCTTTGCAATTTAAAATCAGCAACATCTTGACATGATGGCTACCAAATATGGCATGAATGCAACAAACTGCCTAGGAAGAGGACATCAAAATGTAACAAGTTTTGGCAATGAAGTCATTATTGTCCATATCCAAATGGTGGCACTATACGAGCGGATGTCTTTGGGCATGTGGATATCTTCAGAACCATGATATCCTATAACCTGTGAAGTTTGATTGGCATCAGTCAATTCATTTTGAATTTATGACTTACTTCCTGTTTGCGTGGCAATATGTATAAATTTATTAGTTCGCCATTTCAACAACTTGTGACGTATCGCAAATCCCTTCACAATTTAACATCAGCAACATCTTCACATGAAGTATACCAAATATGGCATGGATCCAATAAGCCACCTAGGAGGAGATCGTTAAAATGTAACGAGTCAAAATGCAAAAAAAACCCCTCATTTCCTGTTGAGTATGGGTGATGCAATGTATAGGCAATTTTGTTCATCTCGAGGCACTCCACACACCTACCAAATTTGATATGGATAGGTGAAACTATATACCAGGCAGAAGTCTCCATGACATATGGAAGTGCTATGGAGTCCCCGGACACACCTGGGGTCAAGCCCCTATGTATGAGTTTTGGTGTGTATGATTGTGTGCATCAAATTTAATTAAATTAAAAGAAAAACAAGAGATCAGTCCAACAAGGTCCGTGACAGCTGCTGACAAACCAGGCCAACCTGATGAGAAATGGGCTACTGGAAAAAGAGCAAGACACTCATGGACAAGAGCTGAGAACATTGGACTGTTGGAATGCTACCATGCAAGTAACCCCAGTGAGTGGTTACATGTGAAGGATGTGGGACCAATGGATGCTTTGATACCTAACATCTACAGTAACAGCAACACAACAACTAGTAACTCAAATGTTCCAATATCCACAAACAGCAACTGCTATCACAACTAGAGATTTCTGAGATGCATCACAAATGCTATGGCAAGGAGTCAGATCATCCCCACATGCGGAGATTGAGACTGGGAACCCCCCAGCAACACACCCTTGCGAGCAAGAGCTTAATGCATGAGCAGCTGACCTGAAATTGAAGACAGTAACAAAGCTGAACACCTTGAACCACTGTACCCAACTACCACAACTGTGTGAAGTACCTCCTGAAAATCTCCTAGAAGATGTGAATGCAGCAGTATGAATGATCCCGACTACGACCATCACTGAGACCAACAAGCAATTGTGGTCATTGCTTGTATACATCACAGCAACATCACATACATCACAGCAACAGTGATCCTGGAAATGCCTGGCTAATAAGATGGACATTAACCATAAGGTGCAATATCCACCATGGAAGAGAAGGTTAGAAGCTAAGATCAAGGCGACCTGGAAAGAAGTTAGCTAGCTATCAGAACTCTAGAAAAGTATGACAAGAAAAGGGCTACCTAAGAAATACAGCAAGCTGTCCATACCTGAGGCCCTAGAGAATGCCAAACAAAAACTCACACAGCCCTGGATACTCATCTAAGGAGGTACACAAGCAAAGCTGAAGCCAGGAGAATAAATAGGGTGTTCTACACTCAACCATCAAAGGTGGCAAGGTAATAACAACATGGTTCCAGATCCTCCAAGGCTGGAGATTGAACAATATTGGAAAGGGATACAGGAGAAAAAAAAAATCACATAATGACAGTGCTCAGTGACTAATAGACCTAAGAGCCAAATACAGCAATCTCCTTGAACAAGACCCAGTAACCATTACTGTGGCAGACATCCTAGTAAGAGTCTTGAAAATGAAGAACTGGACATCACCAGGCTGGCTATGGTTCATGTCTCCTGGCTAAAGAAGTTAATCTCACTACATGAGTGCTTGGCAGCACAGATGGGACTCACCTGGAATGGCTGACTGAAGATTGGACAGTCCTGATCCTGAAGGACCCACAGAAGGGAGCAGTCCCATCCAACTACCACCTGATAACCTGCCTCTGCACAACACAGAAGCTCCTGTCAGGCATCATAGCGGATAAGAAGAGTAGACACATGACTCAATACATGAGCAAGACCCAAAAAGGAGAAAAACTAGTAGACAGTGCAGTAGCTCGAGACTACAGAACCAGACATACCAATCTGTGCACCGCCTGGATTGAGTACAAGAAAGCCTTGTATTAGAATGCTTGAAACTATACAACATCAACAGGACTCTCAGAATCTTCACAAAAACTCAATGAGGCTGTGGAAAACAAACATAGAAGCCAACTTCAAGCCAGTAACACAGGGCACAATCAAGTGCGGCATATACCAAGGAGATGCCCCATCCCCGTTGATGTTCTGCATAGGACTGAATCCCCTCAGCCAGATAATCACCAAGAGAGGCCATACACAGCTACACTCACCAAGACACAGCCAAAAGAGGTAAACTCCTGGTGCACAGATCCTTAAATCCCCTCTCTCTTTGCTCAAGTGTCGTCTCGAAGTCTGTTTAGCACGTTTTCCACTACCACTTTTATTATAGCTCGGTTCTAACTTAAATAACATTTCATCCATTCATGTCATTTTTCTCTGCTCATGTCAGTTTTTTTTTCTTGTCCTACGGCCATCAACTTCAATCTAGAAGGGGCGGTACTCAGTGCACTTCCCTAATCAGAATTCTGCATTGGCTGATATGACCAATAAGAACTATGTTTTAATGAAAATACCTTGACTGACACATTACTTAGCGAATAGGAAATAATATTGTAAAGGAAATAATCTTACA
Source organism: Notarius quadriscutis (assembly GCA_026167865.1). Lineage (NCBI taxonomy): Eukaryota > Metazoa > Chordata > Actinopteri > Siluriformes > Ariidae > Notarius > Notarius quadriscutis. The sequence continues at coordinate 27,955,717 of JANZLB010000027.1, forward strand.
GAACACAATTTTAAACAGGGTTTCAACCATAAGTTTTAGTTGCAGCTCTAATAAAATACACTTTTTTCATTCATGAAAGAAAAGGGGAAATAGTCACATATGAAATAATTTGCTAGACAATATATAACTATAGAGCCCAATTCTATACTGGGTTACACCCTCCCTTTTTAAATATCATGCACATCCCACAGCACGTTAACACTACTCTAGAATAGGTGCCATTTCAAAGGCTTGACTCTGTGACCAGAAATCTCTACCATCAGCATTCAAGGAGTCAATAAATGCTGTACTTAAGCCCTGGAATAATGACTTAACTACGGTGACTAAGGGGTTTCCTAGTTCAGGATAATAGAGTCTTTGTGATGGCTGACGAGTCTTCTCTTCTCCTTATCAGTTGAAGTATTCCTGAGTCACAGCTTTGCACTGTCTCAGATTGCTTTTTGATTTGGTCTCTCATTTCTGTTTCAGCAGTTTTTTGACTCTTTGTCTGTATAGAACTTCCCCTTGGTAAGTCTGTTGCATCTGCTGAGATGCTATCCTGCATGGATGGGGGCAAGTTGGAGTGATTGTCTTTTGCCTCAAAGCCAGACTCATCACTGGAGAGGGACTCGGGCTCCCCATCTGTTGTGTTTCCATGTTCCAAATCTGGTAAATGTGATTCTGTTTCACTTTCTTTTCCAGGTAAACTCAAGTGTAGATTAAACTCAATATTAGGCCTCTCAAGGAACGAGGTTCCAGGTGAGTGAAGAGCTCCAATGGGCATTTCAGGTAGGTCATTTTCAGAAGGCTGGGCTTCTTGTTCCACTGGTTCTGAACCAGGTGGGTTCATGCATGGTTCTCTTACAGGTTCCCCAAAATCCTCTCTGTGTTTGTCTGAAGTTGGTATTGACGAGTCATAGATTTTGATGAAACGTGTCTCCCTTAGTTCTTATCATGGTTCAATCTGATAACAGTCTTCATAATCATCCTCTTGAACCCAGTTGTTATTCTCTGGTTCGACAATACTTTGTCACGTTAGTGCTCTCTGAGACTTACTGATGCACTCAGGCTCCTCTTCTTCCATTTGTGAGAGGAAACCACAAGGAAGCAAGAGGTCTCTGTGGAGCATTCACAGTGGTCCATCCCATTTCTCTGGTTTCAGTGTATATACAGGTAAGTCTCCCATTTGTTTGGTGACCACATATATTGTTGGCTCCCATCAGTCTGCTAGCTTGTGTTTGAGATGGAGGTTGCAAACTAGGACCCTCTCCCCAACATCCAGTGTGGACTCATGGATGACTTTGTCAAACCTCCTCTTGTTCTTATCAGCCACTTTATGAGAGTTCCTGATAGCTACTTGGTAGCTTTCCTCAAGATGGCTGTTCAACCTTTTCACGTAGTCTGAATGCGAGTGGGGCTGTTTGTTGGCAACTGGTAGTCCAAAGGCAATGTCTATAGGCAGCCGGGGTTGCCTCCCAAACATTTGTTCTTATGGGGAGAAGCAATGTAGAAGATGTAACATTATTCTTTGTACAGTTATAAGCATGTGTGAGGGGCTCAATGTAGTCACACCAGTGGGTTTTCTCTTTGTTCTTCAAATGTGCTCAACACACTGAGGAGGATCCGGTTGTAGCGTTCTACCAGATTTCCTCTAGGGTGATACAGGCTGGGTCTAACCTTCCATATACCTAGCAAGGAGCACAATTCTCGGCTAGTACATGACTCAAAATCTCTTCCCCTGGTCACTGTGGAGGGTAATTCTGCCCCAAATCACCAGATTTAGAAAAATGACCATCTCAGATTTGCTTCATACTTTCTGGAAATATTGTCAGTGTTCCCAGTAGTGTACAAAATTTTAGGCTTGTACCTTCATTAGTTTGAGATATAGGGGCTTTAAAAAAGGGGCGTGGCCCCAATTTCACTGTTGAAACACGTACTATGGAAAACGGACCTAATTTCCATAAGTCATTACCTTTAAACTATTTATGCAAGATAGATGAAATTTTCAAGGATTGTTCTTCAATACCAGACACCTTTAAATACTAAAACAGAAAGTTCACAGTTTAATATTTGCCAAGTTATGGCTTGCTGAAAATCATAAAAAAATTATTGTGCTTTGGAGCAACTTTGATGCCCCATATCCACATTAAAGCACACCAGATCTTTCAAATGTTCTTATTTATTACTCATGTTATAGTACTCTTTAGGCAACTAGGTATGTGTTCAAAAGAAATCAAACTTTCTGATTT
>JANZLB010000027.1:28084417-28095845 GCA_026167865.1 Notarius quadriscutis
CTCGACCATGCCCCTGCTACCACATACCCCCACCACCTGACTCAGGCCAGGGAGTCATCTGGCCTGAAGCTGACAACCCCCCCCCCCCACACACACACACACACACACACACTCCCAGTGGGAGAGGTAATCTGTCACCACCATCTGCACCCCTGGCCTGTGGACCACCTTAAATTTAAAGGGCTGAAGGGCCAGATACCAATAAGTGATCTATGCATTGGCATCCTTCATGTGGTGGAGCCACTGGAGCAGGGCATGGTTGGAACAGAGGGTGAATGGGCGTCCTAGCAGGTAGTAGTGGAAAGTGAGGACTGCCCACTTGATGGCCAGACACTCCTTTTCTAAGGTGCTGTACTTCAACTTTCACATGGAGAGCTGCAGGTGATGTACAGCACTGGACACTCCTCCCCCTCCACCACCTGGGACAAAATGGCCCCTGAATCCCTGTCTGATGCATTGGTCTGTAAAACAAAAGGGAGAGAAAAGTCAGGAGAATGTAACAGCGAGCCCCCATACAAAACCACCTTTACCTGAGCAAAAGCCCATTCACACAGCCCCATCCACTGGACCAGATATGGCACCCCATTTTTAGTGAGGTCAGTCAGTGGGCTGGTGACATCTGAAAAGTTAGGCATGAACCACCTATAATAGCCAGCAAGCCCCAGGAACTTCCTCACCCCCTTTTTGGTCTTAGTTTGTGGGCAGGCCTCAATCGCTGCAGTCTTATCAATTGGGGGATGCACCTACCCATAACCTAAGTGGAAATCCAGATACCATACTTCCACCTGTCCAATTGCACACTTTTTCGTGTTTGCTGTGAGCCCAGCATGCTTCAGAGACCTCAGGACCACCCTCAGATGTTGTAGGTGCCGCTCCCAATCATTACTATAAATTATTATATCATCCAAGTTGGCCGCCACATATGCATTGTGGGGGACAGAGAATTCAGTCCATGAGATGCTGAAACATCGCCAGAGCCCCAAACAACCCTAAAGGAAGGGTGACAAATTGGTGTAAGACAAACAGAGTGGAAAAGGTTGTTTTCTCACAGCATAATGGAGTCCAGGGGATCTGCCAATATCCCTTTGTCAAATTCAGTGTCGAGTAAAAGCGAGCCACGCCTAACCGATCGAGCAGTTCATCAATGCAGGCCATCAGATATGTATCAAATTTAGACACCACATTGACTTTCCTATTGTCCACACAGAATCAGACTGACCCGTCAGCCTTGGGAACCAAGACCAGTGGGCTGCTCCAGTCTTTGTACGATTCCTCAATTACTCCCATCTTAAGCATAGCCTGAAGTTCATCCCAAACCACAGTTTTCTTGTGTTTGGGGAGCCGATACAGGCAGCTGCGCACCACCACCCCTGGGGGAGTCTCAATGTGGTGTTCTATGAGGCCAGTGCAAAAAGGGAGGGGTGAGAACACATCAGAGAATTCCTCCTGCAACCTAATTACTTGTGCTGTCTAGGATGATGAGAGATGGTCTCCACAGGGGACCAGGGTGAATTGGGCCGAGCTTTTTGAACTTACCTCTGGTCCCAGCTTGGCTGTCTCTAAAACTACCATTGCCAGAGCCACAGGAACCTCCTCTCTTCATGGTTTCAGGAGGTTCAGGTGGTAAATTTGACATGCGTCACCCCTATCTGGCCATTTGATCTCATAGTTGACCTCCCCAATTCACCATGTGACCTCAAAGGGCCCTTGCCACTTAATGAGCAATTTTGAGATTGAGGTGGGCAGTAAAATGAGGACTTTTTCTCCCGGTGCAAATTTCCTTAGCAGTGCCCCTCTGTTGTACAGGTGAGCTTGACGTTCTTGGGCCTGTAGCAAATTCTCCTGGATTATGTGACTCAGTGCATGGAGTTTTGCTCTCAGGTCAAGAACGTACTGAATTTCATTTTTACTTTAAGAAGGCCCCTCCTCCCAATTTTCTTTAATGATGTCAAAGATATCATGGGGCTTGCGCCCATACAGCAATTCAAACAGGGAAAACCTGGTGGAAGCTTGTGGGACCTCGCACACTGCAAACAACAGAAAGTCAAGCCACCTGTCCCAATTTTTAACATCCCCGTGAAATTACGAATCATGTTCTTCAGTGTTTGGTTCAATCATTCGACCAGCCCATCCATTTGTGGACAATAAACACTAGTATGAATAGATTTAATCCCCAATAATTTGTATAATTCACACTGTGCGTGACATAAACATAGTGCCTTAATTAGTCAGGATTTCTTTCAGAATCCTGACTCAGGAGATAATATGGGAGAGCGTCTCCACAACACTGCGTGCTGAGATATTGTGGAGAAGCACTGCTTCCAGGTATCACATTGCATAATCCACAATGACTAATACAAAGTGTTACCCATGTGCAGATCGATCTAATGGCTCAATGAGATCCATGCCAATTCTTTGGAAGGGGATCTCTATTAGTGGCGATGGGCACAATGGCGCTTTTGGTGTGGCCACTGGATTCACCAGCTGGCATTTGCGACATGCCGTACACCACTTGCAAACATTGGCGTGAATCCCTGGCCAATAGACATGGGCCATGAGTCAATTTAGTGTTTTATCCTGCCCCAAATGCCCAGCCATAGGATTATGATGAGCTGTGTGGAATAAAAGTTCCCTGCGGCTCTTTGGGACTAATGACTGTGTCATCTTTTCTTTTGTTTGAGTGTCCCGTGTCACTTGACACAGCCTATCCTTGATAATACAAAAATATGGGCAGGAAAGCACAACATTAGGCCGGAAGATTTGGCCATCAATTACTTTCACTTGGTCAAAGGCATGTCTCAGAGACTCGTCATGTGCCTGCTCCAATGGGAAGTCCCCTAAGGGATTCCCCAGAGAGGGAGAAGGACTCTCCCCACTCTCTCTGTCATCATGATGTGGACCTGACGCAGACGTGCCTGAGACCAGCCCTCAGCCAACATTGTGGCAGGATCGCCTGTGATGTGCTACTGCAGGACTCACCCATTATTATTTGTTTCATTAATGTTTTAATGAAAATATTAATTTAATTGGCGTCATTAATGTAGGATAATACGTTATCCCTAATTTAGATTAGGGATAAATTAGCTCATGTTTTAAGTCGATCGAATTCTGTAAAGCTGCTTTGCGACAATGTTTATTGTTAAAAGCACTATACAAATAAACTTGACTTGACTTTTAAACCCTGGCCAATCAGTTCCCAGGATCAGTGGGTGAGAAAGACTTTGACTAACTGCAGTCTCTACACTATGATTTTGTCCCCGGAAAGGGATAGTGATGGGAATCAGTGGATATCACCATGCACACACTTAACCTTCACCAAACATGCATTTCCCAGTGCCCCACAGTGAGTCAGGCTCTGATATATGGAGGTATGATTACAACCTGAATCCACCAAAGCCTGATGTGTACCCCCTTGAATACTCAGTTATCCTGTACACCCCTGCTCGATCAGGAGAAGAATGAAGCACATTAGGGACATGAACCAATAGCCATGCCTCCTTGAGGAAGTGTCGATTCCCCACCTTCCCTCCATGCTCACAGACCTGCCCGGGCCTGCTCACAGTTCTGGTGGGCATGGAGGAGTTCATCTGTGGAGAGAGAGGGGGTTAATGGCAGCATAGACACAGAAGGAGAAGGGAGAGTAGAAACATGAGGATAAACATGAGTGCAGGGAGTGGGTTTTGGGGGAGTTAACCTCATTTACATGGGGCTGGGGAAGGGGAGGGTGAGGAGTGGGAGGGGAAGAAGGAGAAAGCAAAAAAGTGAGAGAGAGGAAGTTGTAGCACAGCTTGCTTCCAGGTATGCTGTCAGATGATTCTCAGCCAGTCGAATCACCTCCTCCAGCAATGTTGTTCGAGGACACTGGATCCATGCTGATGTCCCACTGGGCAGCTGGGCAATGAATTGCTCCAGGGTCACTTGCTCGATAATGGATTCAACATTGCCCTCACTGGTGAACAGCCACTGCCAGCAGGTATCCCAGAGCTGTTGGGTGAATGTGAATGGCTGGCCCACTTCACCATAAGCCAGCAAGCAGAAGCGCTGGCACTGGTCTTCTGGGCCACATCTGGCTCACTTCAGGTGGGGGTACTCCAGAATGTTGGTGGCCAGGAGCTGTCAAGCCATGAGCTGGGCTTCCCCTGATAGGAGCAGCAGTAGGTGAGCTGCCCACTGAGAGGTTGGCCATGAGCTCACCTCTGCAATGCACTCAAACAGCTCAAGGAAGGCATTGGGGTCACTCTGCAGGCCCAGTTTCACCAGCTGTACAGGCACACTGGCAGCAGGAATGATCACTGGCGCACCCGCAGACTGAATCCAGCTCCATATTGCCTGCTGGTCCTCTGCCTGGGCTTTGAGCAGAGCCTGGAAACACTGACCCTGATCTACCGTCAGCACGAGGAGGGCATGCTGCTGGTGCTGGAGATCGTTGACGAGTGTTTGGAGGAGCTCTTTGACTGGTTTGGATCCCATGCCGGCATACGTTCCTCAGTCCTGAGTTTCAGCACCAGTGTAACAACATTCTAACTTGTGGGAAACAGAGGAATGGGAAGCAGGCTTCAGAACAAATGAGTTATTTTATTTTAGTACACTTTTCAGTGACCATTCACAGAACAAACACAGATGCAACAGGGTGTTACAGCTCTCTCTCTCATTCCTGACTGTCTGAAAGACCGACAGAGACACAGGTTAATAGACAGCCAGTAATTTGACACAGGTGCACCTCATCACATGTTACCTGCTAGTTCAACCTGCCTCCTCGCTGTTCACAGCCAACACTCAACCATGCCCCCACTGCAACACTGATATTTTGACAAAGGTATTTTTTTATATGATGCTTGCAGGCAACACAATGGCAATTTTGCTCCTTGCATAGATCAGTCACTTCAGTCAGCTGCAGATGACTAACATTAATTTAACTAATTAAAACAACACACCTGATAGTAGGACACTTGGGCCAGAATGTGGTGTGGTTCTCAGCAAACTTGATCTGGGCTGATGTCAGGTATGTTTAACTTAGTCAGTGCTACTGAGGGAATGCAATCCTATCGAACTTTATCCCAGGGTCACAGAATTAGAGATGGCATTTCCCAAGAGCACAGCCTGAGACCTCAAGCTTGTGCTAGAATCATTGAGATTGTCACTTTACAAACCCATACAGTATGTCAAATTTAAATGACTTTCTCTGAAGGCCATATTCTTGCTGCCAATTACTTCTTCAAAAAGAATAAGTGATCTGCATACTTTAGTGATAAGTCCACCTTGAATCCACTAGTGCCCATATATTGCAGTAGTCACCCTGTGGCTAAATCCAGAGTTCCTGCCTAAGGTCATATTAGCTGCTTTTCTGACTCTATCAGTTCTGTTCAGTGTTCCATGAAGTGTAACCATCTAAATAATGCTTGCTATGTTCAGGTGTTTTTCTATTTCTGTGCCACTGTGACCTGGACACCATTCACCTCTTCAGTGTTCTATATGTTCAACATTGCCCTTTCCAGTGGAGTGAATGCATTAATCATATCTAAATGCCCTCTAGTCAGTCTTAGAATGAGTTGGTTATACAAGTGTTAAATCACCACCTTCTAGCAGTTAGGAGACTTTAAATAAGACAGTAAATGTGGTTCTGTGAATACCAAATAACCACCAGGGTTCCTCATCACTTGTAAACAGCGCTGAGCTGATAGGAACTCTGGAAGAAGGTTCCAGGGAATTATTCTCATTGACAATAGTATTTTACAATGAATATTCATCATAGGCAGCACAGTGGTGTACTGGTTGGCACCATGGGTTAAAACACATCCCTGATGGTTATCTGATTATAAAACTACAGTTACCTAAGGTGGCCTGTTGCGAGCTAAAGATACCATATTCAAGAGTGAGTCATTAGACATAAAACAATTTCACATGCTTTGGATTCCCAATAATTGTTCCTTTTCCATACATAGTTTAGTGGATTATATTCGGTCAAACAGAAATAATATTTAATATATGTGAAGCAAAGAGTAGATTAAATGTGGGGTGCATCAGTGCTGTATTCTTGAACCACTGTCGATTGATTACTCCCAAAGGGGGAATTGCTAAATAAAAACTAAGCCTATTGTGGGAAGCCAGGAGGTTAAAAGACACCCCAATAACAACATGTCTTTGTGCCAGTTCTTGGGCACAAGCAGGAGGTGAGTAAAAGAAAGTTCTTGCCAGCTTCTTTGGTTACCCTTTCATCCTGAAAAGCAAAACAAGCTAGAGAGGGATTGGCTACAGCCCAGCAGAGCAGATTGAATATCCCTTTGTCAGGAAAGTCTACAGCAAATCCCTCCCTCCTTCCTCTCTAGCCATTTGTGAAAGTTTACTTTAGCCCATTCTGATACTCAGGGGTATCAGGGCAAACTCTCAGGTGAAACACCCAAGACTGCCACACTTTTGAGGACAGGTGCCATGTACAAACAGGAACTGTGGCCAGACACAAACATGCATAGAGGGGCAATATCCAGGTCAAAGGGAAACTGAACAAGATTAATAAAGAGAACTTGTTCAAGTGCAAAAGGCTGAGAAAACAGTGAGCCAATATATCCCAAAGAGAAAAGGAAATGATCTCACATTGGGTTTGCAAATAATTTCTGAACTTACTTGAAGCCTCAAATTGTCATCAGCACGGTTTGATGGTTAAGAAAGATATAAAATTAACAATATTGATATTGAATACAGAAGACCATTTTTGTCTTGAAATATGTGAAAATGACAAGGATATTATGAATTCAAAACATGAATTTGCTCTCCTGTGATGAACTAAATTTCATTGTCCATTTGTGCAGTGACAATAAAGGCATTCTACTCTTCTTCTATTCTTCTATTCAGACCCAGACTTGTAATCTAAAATGTTAAAAACCACTAGAAAAGTAATGTTTTTAAAATATTCTTTAACATGCTTGTCTTAAGGAAGCATGAAATAAACATATTTAAATTTCTAATTCATGGGGTCATTTTTAACTATTTTTCAAGTCAAACATCAGTGTCCCATAGTTATTGGTCATTTCTACCACAACTAGTGATTTGAAACTACTACAGGCACCTTAAAAATAGCTTATGTGGTTACAAAGGAAACAATAGTGTCAGTCAAGAGCAAGGTTCAGATCAAACATGAGAGATGTGATGATCAGAAAAGGAGAAAAATCCAGGGAAGTATTACTTGTAAACAGAGTGTTTTCATTGTGTATCATTTCCACTCAGGCTGTAAATCTATCAAATGATGTAAAATAAGTGAAAAAGTAACACCAAAAGTGGCTTAGCATGATGAGAGAGGATGCTAATATAATGAAGGGAAAAAACAACCAACTTCTTAGAATGTCATTTCCACTATAGTCATTTCAACCACAGAATGAGTTGTGATGGAAATGACAATAGTTTATATCTTTTATATCTAGTTTTAGTTGATATACAGTATATATAAACAACTGACTCTATTGTCACCTTCAAATTCACTGTTAGTCCTAAAGGTTCACGTACTTGTGACATTGGATAATTTTCATCAAGAAATAAATAACAATGCATAATATTTTTGCCTCATTTGTTTAAGTGGTTCCCTTTATCTACTTTTAGGACTTGTGTGAAAATCCGATGATTTAGGTCATCCTAGTGCATCTCAAAAAAATTTGAATATCATGAAAGTTCTTTTTTTTTTGTAATTTAATTCAAAAAGGTAAACTTTCATAAATGCTACATTCATTACATGTAAAGTGAAACATTTCAAGCCTTTTTGTTTTAATTTTGATGATTATGGCTATAGTTCATTAAAATAAAAAAATCCAGTATCTCAAATTATTAGAATATTTTCTAAGATCAATCAAAAAAGGATTTACAATCCAAAAATGTCCAACTTCTGAAAAGTATGTTCATTTATATACTCAATACTTGGTAAGGGCTCCTTTATCGCTAACTACTGCATCAATGCGGCATAGCATGCATGCAATCAGCCTGTGGTACTGCTAAGACCTTATTGAAGCCCAGGCTACTTTGATAGTGGCCTTCAGATTGTCTGTATTTTTGAGCCAGGTGTTTCTCATCTTCCTCTTGACAATACCCCAGAGATTCTCTATGGGGTTCAGGTCAGGTGAATTGGCTGGCTAATCAAGCACAGTAATATCATGATCAGCAAACCATTTGGTAGTAGTTTTGGCACTGTGGGCAGGTGCTAAGTCCTGCTGGAAAAAGAAATCAGCATCTCTGTAAAGCTTGTCAGCAGATGGAAGCATGAAATGCTCTAAAATCTCATGGTAGACATCTGCATTGACTTTGGACTTGATAAAACACAGTGTACCAACACCAGCAGATGACATGGCACCCCAAATCATCACAGTCTGCGGGAACTTCACAATGGACTTCAAACACATTGGATTCTGTGCCTCTCCACTCTTTCTCCAGACTCTATGACCTTGATATTCAAATGAAATGTAAAATTTACTTTCATCTGAAAAGAGGACTTTGGACCACTGGACAACAGTCTAGTTCTTTCTCTCCTTGGCCCAGGTAAGATGCTTCTGACATTGTTTATGGTTCAGGAGTGGCTTGATATTCGGAATGTGATGGTTGTAGCCCCTTTCCTGAAGATGTCAGTGCATGGTGGCTCTTGATGCACTGACACCAGCCTCAGTACACTCCTTGTGAAGTTCTCCCAAGTTCTTGAATTGACTTTTCTTGACAGTCCACTCAAGGCTGCAGTCATTCCTGTTTGTGCACTTTTTCCAGTCAACCTTTTCAGTAATGACCTTCTGTGGCTTACCCTCCTTGTGGAGGGTATCAATGATTGTTTTCTGGACAGCTGTCAAGTCAGCAGTCTTCCCCATGATTGTGTTTGCATTTCCTGAACTAGACTGAGAGATACACAGTATTTATAATGTTTTACTCACACTCGAAATATTCAAATATTTTGAGGTTTTTCTTGTGCTGTTGGCCATAATTATCAAAAGTAAAATAGAAAAATGCTTGAAGCATTTTAATTTGTGTAATGAGTCTAATATGTAGTTAATTTTCACTTTCTTAAGTAACTGGTGGAAAATATTGAAATTTTTCATGATATTCTAATTTACTGAAATGTACTAATATGATGCAGAAATGTAGAAAATTCTAAAGGGTTCAAAACTTTCAAGCACCACTTTGATTACAAATTTAGTAGGCATGCACTGTGAAAATACGTGTTTGCAAGTGATTGCAAGAGACTCATTTACCTATGTTTATTTTTCTTTGTTTTTGTTTTTTTTATATTTGTTGGTCTTTATAAATATTTTCTCAATTGTTATTGAGTAAATAAATGCATACATAAATGTTTTTTAACCTTATCTTGGAAGTTATTATTTTGTATTTAATTCCAGCATATTCATAGTTTTGATAAACTAACAATTAAATGTCCACCTGTCATCTGACCTTTTGGGAGAGTTGTATTTATTGTACCTACTTCTTATTTGAGCATGTGATTGAAGGTTCCTCAGTTGAAGTCGTTCAGTTGCTGCTGGTCCAGGTGCATTCAAAACTGTGGGTAAGTTATACAACCTTTTCATAGTGTTTTAAATGTCATGTTATTAAAAACTAATCACTGCAAGATAATGAATAAACTTGCGCAAACAAGCTCAATCAGTTGACACAATGTTCATTGAGGGTTCTTATCAATAAAAAGTGCTGTTGAGAGTTGTTTTCACATAAAGACAGTCATATAAAACCTGAAATGCTATCCTCTGAATTTTGACAAACCTTTCCTAATTTCTCTAGCATTGCTTTATAAAATGTATATGAATGTGTTAAGCAACTACACGTAGCTACACTGCAAAGTGATGTCAAATATTCACATAAAATATTTTCATAAATACGAAAATTGAGGGTTGACACAATTTTCAAAAACATCCAACAAAGTACAAAATAAAAAGAACAGCATCCCAAGAGCTTTGTATAAATTAAACAGAATAATTTACTGTAGATTACTGTAGGGTTGTTTTTTTTTTCATATTTATAAGAAGTAGGCTACATATAACCTGGACAGACAGCTATAATTCTGTGGATCAGCTCTCCTTTGCCAAGGAAAATATCTGGACAGGGAATTCAAACCCCCAGGATAGAAGATAGTGAAACAGATTTTTCAAACTTTCGTTTCCTTTGCAGACTCTCCCATCTCAACACATTCCAAAAGAAGCAAATATCAGGATATATATTTCTTCAACTTCACACTGAAATAAAGTTTTACAAATGGAAAAACTTTAGAATATGACTTTGATACAAAAAAAAACAATGCACTGGCTTCATAAGTACATTTCTATTCAAATGCATTTCCTTATGAGTAATTATCAACACTTGAAAAGTCAATTTTATACATTAACCTTGTGCAACTGCATCAATAAAACACAGAGTTCTGAAAAAAGACAGAAATTACCTTTTCAGTGACATATCAGCTTTATGTAGTAAAATGTTATAATCCTATCCTGAGTTATACTGATAATGTCATCACTGCATAGCTTTAATCAATTAGGCCTGATGTTTCTTCAAGCATAGTGGAGATATAACTGACAAGATGTAATATTCATACACTCACTTCAGACTGCTGTCTGAAGCACTCCAAAACAAAGTCAAATTTACCATGTTGCTGCATCTACTATCCTGATGTGTCACTCAGTGATATGTATAGAGCATGGAGTTAAGAAGCAAACATGCACATGCTGGTGATTGATAAATGAGGCTCAGGGAACATTATCTGTAGCCAGGCAGAGAATACAGGTCAGCATGCTTTTAACAGAGGTTAATGCAATCAAGATTATCATTTCCTGTTGTTGGCCAGAGGGGCGTGAAGCCAGAGGGAATCAAGGGAATGAGAATAAGGAGGGGGGAGTGCAGCTCCTCTAACGTGACATTGACAAATTGCCCTGTATTTATTTAAATAATGTAATCCAATCTTGTGGTAGTCTTGTAATATGTGTGTTTTTAAAGCAGTTGACCCTATCAGCTAACCAAAACAAATTAGCCCCCTGGCACACCAAGCAATTAACAGAGAAGATTCAGGCTGTCTCACATGTTGAGTGTGCTTACCTAAAGTGGCATTAGTCAGAGCTGCATTACTTTAAGTATAGTTATTAGGTCTCAGTAAGTTTCTTGTTGTATTACTACCTTAGATAAGAACAGATTTTTGCTTCCTTATCTTCCTCCTGCCCAAACTCCTACACTGAACACTAATACTCACACTGCCTCCACACACTGCAACTCTGTATAATTATCCTCTTTCACCTCTAGGACACTTTCTCAGTTTTGTTTGGAATGCAGCCCCTATGGGAGTTCAGGCCCAGTACTAATTTCATGTAGACTAGACAAAGAGCAAGAAATAAACTCAAATCTATATTGCCCTCATTCAAATAATCACCTGTTCCACTCATTAGAATTATAACAAGCTTCAGTATTATTA
>JANZLB010000027.1:28291760-28304137 GCA_026167865.1 Notarius quadriscutis
ACCCCGCCTTTCGCCCGTAGTCAGCTGGGATAGGCTCCAGCTTGCCTGTGACCCTGTAGGACAGGATAAAGCGGCTACAGACAATGAGATGAGATACTTCAGGTACATTGTGTTCACTATAATTTCCAGGGATGCCAATAACAGTGGCGTATGTGTTTTTTGATTAAAATAATTATTTCTTGATGAGGGATTTGTTTTTCTGTGAATAAAATTATTTCAATTAAAGGTTGGATTTTTTTTTCATTTTTCAGTGTGAGATGAGCTACTTCACCAAAAGGTGACTTTTTTTTTAAACCCTTTTTACAAATCTTTACAAGGGGGCCAATAATCGTGTCGGGCACTGTATATTTCTTGAACAGCTTACCATGTGCAGGTCACCTGAGCTTGCGGCAGTCAGCAAGGCTGTAACATATAGAGCAATACAGAGGAATACGTTACTTCATTTCTGTGTAGTGTCATAATACAGAAGAAGCCGTTTCAAAATCTATTGTTAAATACCATCTCTATAACCACAGCCTGATGCTGAGAAGTACTGTGTCAAAGAATCTGTGATCAGATGACACTTTCGTCAAGATTTTTGGTCATAATATGTTTGGTGAAAAAAGAGACAGGATAAAGTAAAGTGACAAATACTGTAATATATGGTGCTGAATCATCAACATTTTACTAAATAGTAGTTGCGGTGGTGGCAATAATTTTAAGGAAAAAAATGGCACTACCAAAAAATAAAAATTTGACAACCCCAAATCAGAATAAAGGTTGGGACGGTATGTTGAAATTGAAATTAAAAATGAAAACAATGATTTGTAAATAATATTAGTATAAATTTCGATTCTTGCAACTCATTTCAAAAAAAGTTAGGACGGTAAAGCATTTACCACTTTGTAATGTTGCCATTCCTTCTGACAATACTTAAAAGATGTTTAGGGACTGAAAACACCAAGTGATGAAGTGTTTCAGGTCTTATTTTGTCCCATTCTTCCTGCAAACAGGTCTTAAGGTGTGCAACAGTACGGGGTCTTCATCATACTTTTCACTTCAAAATTCTCCACACATTCTCTGTTGGGGACAGAGGGGACAGACACCCTCTACTTCCACAGCCATGCCTTTGTAATGTGTGCAGAATGTGGTTTTGCATTGTCTTGTTGAAATATACCTGGAAATGATTTCGTCCTGAAGGCTGCATATGTTACTCCAAAATCTCAGTGTACTTTTCTGCATTAATGCTGCCATCACAGAAATGTAAGCATTTGTGCACTGACACAACCCCATACCATGACAGAACCTGGCTTTTGGATTTGATACTGCTCACAGTCTGGATGGTCCTTTTCTTCTGTCGTACAGAGCACACGGCCTCTATTTCTTCCAAAAAAAACCTGGAATACTGATTCATCTGACCACAATACACATTTCCACTGTGTGATGGTCCATCCCAGATGCCTCAGAGCCCAGACAAGTCGATGGTGCTTCTGGACACAGTTCACATAAAGCTTTTTTTTGCAGAGTAAAGTCTTAACTGGTATTTGTGGATATAACTCTGCATTGTAGTGCTTGACAAAGGTTTGCCAAAGTAATCCTGAGCCCATGTGGTTATATCAGCTATAGATGAATGACGGTTCTTGATGCAGTGCCGTGTGAGGGATCGGACATCACGGGTGTTCAGCTTAGGCTTGTGCCCTTGCCCTTTACATATTGAAATTCCTCCAGATTCTTTGAATTGTTTAATGATATTATGCACCATAGAGGGTGAAATATCAAAAACCTTCATATCTTTCTTTGAGGAACATTATTTTAAAACATTTCAATAATTTTCTCATGCATTTGTTGACAAACTGGAGATCCTCAGTGCATCTTTCCTCTTCAAAGATGAGGCCTTTCCTGAATACTGATTTTGTACCAAATCATGGTTACAATCACTTGCTGACTTCACCTCTTTCAAATCACATCATTAACAAATACCTTATTACTAGCCCTTAATTGTCCCCGTACCAACTTTTTTTGGAATGTGTTGCAGACCTGAAACAGGAATGGATGTATAATAACAAATGAAATAAAGTTGACCAACAAAACATGAAATATCTTGGGTTCATACTGTCTGCAATGAAACACAAGTCAAACTACATTTAGAAAATCACTGCTTTCTTTTTTATTTGCATTTTCCATACTGTCCCAACTTTTTCTGATTTGGGGTTTAAATACAAACAGATAAACATCATTTGATAAACATTAGTTGAAAAGCTGGTTTATAGATAATTTGCCTAAGCTACAGTGTCTACAGGGGATTATCCAAAATAAAGTGCTACCAGATTTTGTGTTGATTTTTTTGCAATTGCTGCAGTCTGTGACAAATTCCCCACGTCACTCTGTGAAGGCAGGGCCGGCCTTGATGGTTTTAAGAGTCTACCAGCTATCTTGGCACAAAACATCTTCATACTCATACGTTGCTCTGCTTCATGAACACCTCACTAATATTAATATGCAACGTAATGTTTCAATAACGTTAATATCACTGCACATACTGTTCAAACATACCAGATTTAGTGTACGATCTATAGAAACATGCCTCTGCACACCAGTCTCCCACAAACACGCAGTATGGTCACTAACCATGATCATGGTTAACAATGGAGTGCTCATGCTGGACTTGTGCTCAGTTAAATGTGTCTAATCAGGGGTGACAGGGCTTAGCATGTTTGCAGCAAGCAGAGCTCTATTCTAAAAGCAGCTTAATTCTATTTCCCACATGTCATCCCTGACACTGCAGTAAGAGAAAGGCACATCCAAGTGTTTCTTTTCCAATGGCTCGGGCCAACACACCACAGGAGAGGGAGGGTCTGGATGACTCGCTTCCTGGACCACAAATAACACAAGCCACCTGAGATCTGATTTCTACAGCGATCCACAATTATGCTTCTGGCTGATTAAGACAAGAGACAAGTGACAGAATATCGGTGAGAACACTACAAGCGCACAAACCAACCTCCAAGCTGTACATTTCCACTGTCCTCTTCAGGGGATCCACAATCTGCCAGCATATAAGAATGCACAGATCAATTAGCAGCATTCCTCCCACAATGATCAGCAGCTTCTGGTCCTTGATAATCTGGAGGAAAATAGAAAACAAAACAGAGATGAGCAGGTGTGAATGTGAGAAATGAAAGAAAGGGGTCGACGCTTCCACTATTCAAAAGGAAGTACGCTGAACTTTTGGACGATGAAAGCAACGTCAGATCTTTTCTTTGTATTTAACAGCATTTGACCTGGACAGAATCAAAGGAAAGGTCATGGAGAGGAGGCACTTTAAAGGGATCACATTGCAGAAATGCAACGATTCCTTTCAGGTGCCCCACCGCATGGCTCAGAATAGAGCTTGTGATTGGGTTTGATCCATAGGCTTTTGATGGCTTTGGAATTGGACAAACAAAGGAACGCTAAAACCTTTCGTGCTACTGGAAATATTGCAATACATTAGGATACAAAGACACGGTAAGTGGGCACACATTTCAAGGGCAAGAGGTCCTTGAACACCCACACGTAAAAGTTCAATCACAACTAACTTGGCCTGTGCTTACCTGGCAAGAGTCATGAAAATTGTGAGGATAAAGGAAGAAATTTCCTTTATCCTCAATCAGCCCAAGGTGAACAGTTCAAGTAAACAGTCAAAAGATGGAAGATCAGCAAATTTCATATGGTATTAAAATCAAATTGTTTGACAAAATCTTACATATATATTGGATGCAGAATTAGCCAGGGCGGCATGATGGTGTAGTGGTTAGCACTGTTGCCTCACAGCAAGAAGGTTCTGGGTTCGAGCCCAGTGGCTAATGGGGGCCTTTCTGTGTGGAGTTTGCATGTTCTCCCAGTGTCTGCATGGGTTTCCTCCAGGTGCTCCGGTTTCCCCCACAGTCCAAAGACATGCAGGTTAGGTTAATTGGTGGCTCTAAATTGACCATAGGTGTGAATGGATGTTTGTGTTTATGTGTCAGCCCTGTGATGACATGACAACTTGTCCAGGGTGTACCTCGCCTCTCACCTATAGTCAGCTGGGATAGGCTCCAGCTTGCCTGCAAACCTGTACAGGAAAAGCAGCTACAGATAATGGATGGATGGATGGATGGATGGATGGATGGATATTTTAAGGGCTTCCCTAGTACAGTGGACACTGAAACAGGCAGGTGGGATCAAGTTCACTTTTGTTTTTATTTTATTCACTGATAATCAACACAAAACACACTTTTTGGCAGATTCAAAATAAAGCTCTGTGTGCCACTGCACAGACGTGATGTCAGCCAGGGGAAAAGAGCCTCCATCTCTGCTCCTCTCCCTTTTTATCTGTTCCTTCTCA
Organism: Notarius quadriscutis; assembly: GCA_026167865.1. Lineage (NCBI taxonomy): Eukaryota > Metazoa > Chordata > Actinopteri > Siluriformes > Ariidae > Notarius > Notarius quadriscutis. The sequence goes on from JANZLB010000027.1 coordinate 28,296,106, forward strand.
CTGCACACAAACACACACAGACATCACATAAATTTACAATAGGTTCTTCCACTTTGTCACTCATCTTCCCCAGCCACACTCTCGATTCACAAATCAGCGCTTGACCATGCCCCCACTGCCACATACCCCCACTGCCCAACTCAGGCAAGGGAGCCATCCGGCCTGCAGCTGACTCCTCCCCCCACACCCCACTGGGAGAGGTAGTCCATTACCACCATCTGTGGCCCTGTCCTGTGGACCACTTCAAACTTAAAAGGCTGCAAAGCCAGGTACGAATGGATAATCTGGGCGTTGGCATCCTTCATGCAGTGGAGCCACTGGAGCAGGGCATGATCTGAGCAGAGAGTGAAAGGGCATCCCAGCAGGTAATCACAGAGGGTGAGGACCACCCACTTGATGGCCAAGCACTCCTTTTTAATGGTGCTGTACTTCATCTCCCGCATGGAGAGCTTGCAGCTAATATACAGCATGGGGTGCTCCTCCCCCTCCACCGTTTGGGACAAAATGGCCCCCAGCCCTCTGTCCAATGCTTTGGTCTGCAACAGAAAAGGGAGAGAAAAGTCAGGGGAATATAAAAGTGGCCTCCCACACAGTAGAGTTTTTACCTGTGGGCATGGCTCCCACTGGACCAGATCTGGCACTCCCTTTTTAGTGAGGTCAGTCAGCGGGCTGGTGATGTCCAAAAAATTAGGCACAAACTGCCTATAATAGCTAGCCAGCCCCGGGAACTGCCTCATCCTCTTTTTGGTCTTAGGTCGCGAGCAGGCTACAATCACTGCATTCTAATCAATTTTGAGATGTACCTGCCCATGACCTAAGTGGAAGCCCAGATACTGTACTTCCACCCACCCAATTGCACACTTCTTTGGGTTTGCTGTAAGCCCAGTGTGCCTCGGTGACCTCAGACCCACCCTGAGATGTTGTAGATGCCACTCCCAATCATTAGGCCATTTCTATGGTCGACACAGAACCGGACCAACCTGTCAGTCTTGGGAACCAAGACCACTGGGCTGCTCCAGTCACTGTGTGACTCCTCAATTAACCTCATCTTCAGCATAGCCTGGAGTTCATCCCAAACCACATTTTTCTTGTGTTTGGGGAGCCGATATGGATGGCTGCACACCACCACCCCCGGGGGAGTCTCAATGTGGTGTTCTATGAGGTCAGTGCAATCAGAGAAATGTGAGAACACATTGGAGAACTCTTCCTGCAACCTAGCGACCTGTGCTCTCTGGGACAGGGAGAGGTGGTCTCCACAGGGGGCCGGGGTGAATTGGGCTGCACTTTTCAGACTTACCTCAGGTCCCAGCTTCAGTCTCTCCCAAACTACCATCACCAGAGCCACGGGAACTTCCTCTCTCCATGATTTTAGGAGATTGAGGCGGTAAATTTGACATGTGTCACCCCTATCTGGAGGCTTGACCTCATATTCGACCTCCCCAATTTGCCATGTGATCTCAAAGGGCCCTTGCCACTTAGTGAGAAATTTTGAACTTGAAGTGGGCAGTAAAATGAGGACTTTATCTTCCAGTGCAAATTCCCTTAGCCATGCCCCTCTGTTGTACAGGCGAGATTGACATTCTTGGGCCTGTAGCAAATTCTCCTGGGTTATGTGTCTCAGTGTGTGGAGTTTTGCTCTCAGGTCAAGAACGTACTGAGTTTCGTTTTTGCTTGGAGAAGGCCCCTCCTCCCAGTTTTCTCTAATGATGTCGAGGACAACACAGGGCTTGCACCCATATAGCAATTCAAACGTGGAAAACCCAGTGGAGACTCGTGGGACCTCACGCATTGCAAGCAACAGAGGGTCGAGCCACCTGTCTCAATTTTTAGCATTCCCGTGAATGAACTTATGAATCATATTTTTAAGTGTTTGGTGAAATCATTTTGCCACCCTGTCTTTTTGCAGATAAATAAATACTCATATAAATCTATTTAATCCCCAATAATTTGTACAATTTGCCCAGTGTGCATGACATGAAAGCAGTGCATTGATCAGTCAGGATTTCTTTCGGAATCCTGACTCAGGAGATAATGCAGAAAAGAGCCTCTGCAACACTACATGCAGAGATATTGTGGAGAGGCACTGCTTCCAGGTATTTCATTGCATAATCCACTAGGACTAACACAAATTAATTACCCATGTGCAGATTGATCTAATGGCCTGATGAGATCCATGCCAATTTTTTTGAGGGGGATCTCATTCAATTGGAGGGCGTGCAATGGCACTTTTGGTGTGGCTGCTGGATTCACCAGCTGGCATTCACAACATGGCACACACCACCCTGGCCAATCCCTGGCCAATAGAAATGGGCCATGAGACAATTCAGTGTTTTATCCTGCCCCAAATGTCCAGCCATAGGATTATAATGAGCCACATGGAATAAAAGTTCCCTATGGCTCTTCGAGACCAATACCTGTGTCATCTTTTCTTTTGTTTGAGTGTCTTGCATCACTTGATACAACCTATCCTTAATAATAGAAAAGTATGGGAAGGATGGCACAATGTTAGGCTGGAGGATTTGGCCATCAATTACTTTCATTTGGTCAAAAGCGTGTCTCAGAGACTCATCACGTACCTGCTCCAATGGGAAATCCCCTAAGGGGTTCTCCAGAGAGAGAAGAAGGCTCTCCCCACTCTCTGTCATCATGACAGGGAGCTGGCACGGGCATGCCCAAAAACACCTCCCCAACCAACATTGCAGTGGGATTCCCCCATGACATGCTATTGCAGGGCCCACCCACTACTATCTGTTTCATTAGCATTTTAAACCCAAGCCAATCAGTTCCCAAGATCAGCAGCTGGGCAAGACTCAGACTAACCGCCACCTCTACATTATGCTTTTCTCCCCGGAAATAAATAATGATGGGCATTAGTGGATATTTGTGTACATCACCATGCACACACTTAACCTTCACCAAACGTGCATTCCCCAGTGCCCCACACTGAATCAGGCTTTGATGGATGCGAGGTCTGATTACAACCTGAATCCACCAACACCTGATGTGTACCCCCTTGAACACTTACCATTATACAGTACATTCCAGCTCAATCAGGGGCGGCTTCTGGCACGTCGGGGACCTGGACCACTGCCCCCACCTCCATCACCTGGCACTGGTCATGGAAGTGCTCAGGCTCCCTGCAGCACCAGCACACCGGCCCAGGCCTCACCTCTATACTGCTGGGGTGAGGAGCACTCATATGTGGGGAAGATATAGAAACATAAGGGGAACCATGGGCTCAGGGAGCTGGCTGCAGGGGAATCAGCCCCTGCTTCCATGGTGCAGGGAGGGGATGAACAAGAGGAAGGGGGCACAGAACGAGAGAGAGAGAGAGAGAGAGAGAGAGAGAGAGAGAGAGAGAGAGAGAAGCTGGATGTCTGCCTGCCACCGGAACCACTGCCAGATGGTCCTCTGCCAGCTCAATGGCCCAATCCAGCGATGTCAGGTGGTAGCATTGGACCCATTCCACTGTCCCCCTCAGCAGCTGAGCAATTAATTGCTCCAGTGGCACTGCATCAATGATTCCCTTGATGTTGTAGTCTTTCCACTCTCAGCCACCGCCAGCAGGCATCCTGCAGCTGCTGGCCGTAAGCGAAGGGTCAGCCGACCTCCTCCAGCATCAGGTCACAGAAGAGCTGCTGATCTTGCTCTGGGGAGCGACTGACTCGCTGGAGGATTGCGCACTTCAAGTCGGCATACACCAGCCGGTTCTCCACAGGTAGTTGCTGAGCTGCAAACTGTGCTTCGCTGGTCAGGAGCAGTAACAGGCAGGCCACTTGCTGTTCATCCAGCTATCTCCACACCTCTGTGGATTGCTGGAAAAGGTCCATAAATACCTCCAGATATCGTGCAGCCCAATTTTTGTGAGGGTGATGTGTGGGAATCCTGCGGACTCCAGGGCTGATGCACCTGAGGGCGTGATGAGATGCAGGAGTGCCTGGTGGTCATCCTGTTGGGCCTGCAGCAGAGCCTCAAAGCGCCACTCCTGCTCTGTCCTCATTGCGACAAGTGCCTGGTGCTGCTTCTGATGGGCGGCAGCGAGGGCATGAATCAGCTCACTGAATGGGGAGGACTCCATGGCAATGGCTTTTTTCCAGTGTCCCATGTCTTCCCTAGTATAGTGGATGCTAAAACAGGCAGGCGGGATCAAGTTCACTTTCATTTTTATTTTATCCACTGGTAATCAACACAAAACACGCTTTTCAGCAGATTCAAAACAAACTTCTGTGTGCCACTGCACAGATGTGATGTCAGCCAGGGGAAGAGATCCTCCCTCTCTGCTCCGCCCCCTTTTTATCTGCTCCTTCTCACTGCACACAAACACACACAGACAGCACATCAATTTACAACAGGTGCTTCCACTTTGCCACTCACCTTCCCCAGCCTCACTCTCCATTCACAAACTGGCACTTGACCATGCCCCCACTGCCACAGGTATGTATAAATGATGGAATGCAAATAGCTCTGTAACAAGATGTCCTTGGGGTTGTTGAGATATGGAGGGCCGGGAATACCATCTAGCCCATAGTTCAGATAATAGTCCTTTGAGAATAAATGCTTTGGCTTTTGCAGCATTCTGTTCCCAAAAGCTGATGCCAGGAAAAAGTATTTATACAAAGAAGGTTTTCTTGCTTTTGTAGTTTTTTCACTGGTCTTCTGTGTAGAGACCCTTTAGGGTAAAAAAAAAAAAGTACCTTCCAACATCTATGTAGCTAAAGCTAATGCTAGGCCACAAATCTACATCACTCCAATCATTTTGAGGAATTCTGTACAGATCATAACAGATCATAAACTCTAATTTCCATGTGTATCTATCCTTCGCTTCATTCTGACTAAGATTATCCAAGTAATCTGGTAGTAGAGCTTTTCAGCTGTACTTTTCTTTGGACAACAGCAACAGACTTCAGACATCTTCACTTGGCTTCAGTATGTGAACAGTATGTAAACAAAGTCTGTTTGTCCCCCAGGATAAGGGTAGAAACAGTTGCTAATGTAAATTTGATGTCAGTGTAAGGGGTCTAGATGCCCACTGGGCATTATGAATACTTGGTCTTACCATTTGGGCTCACTAATGCACCGGCTGTCTTCCAAGCACTGGTCAATGATGTCTTATGAGATTTCATCAACCAGTTCGTCTTCATATACCTCAATGACATCTTGATCTTTTCTTCCACAATGAGGAGTCACCAGTCCCACATCAGACAGGTTCTGTAGCGGCTACTAGAGAGCCAATTTTTCACTAAGGCTGAGAAATATGAGTTCCATAAGTGTACATTCTCATTTCTGGGTTTCATTGTATCCCCAGGTAAGATCCAAGTGGACCCGGACAAGGTCAAGGCAGTCTCGGACTGGCCCATTCCCTCCTCTCACAGGGAGCTGCAATGCTTCTTGGGGTTTGCTAATTTTTATAGAAGGTTTATCAGGAATTATAGCTCCATTGCTGCCCCCCTTATGGAGCTCACATCCTCCAAGTGCCCCTTTCTCTGGAACAACCATGCTGAGAATGCATTCACATCTCTTAAGACCATGTTTTCCACTGCACCCATCCTTATAATCCCAGACCCTGTAGCTCAGTTCATGCTTGAGGTAGATGCCTCTGACAGAGGAGTAGGGGCAGTCCTGTCCAAGAGATCAACTAAGGATGGCAAGATGCACCCCTGCACATTCTTCTTGCACTACATGACTCCAGCTGAGCACAACTATATCATAGGTGATTGGGAACTGTTGGCCATCAAGTTGGCTCTGGAGGAGTGGAGACATTGGTTAGAAGGGACTGAGACCCCTTTCATCATATGGACTGACCATAAGAATCTTGAGTACATCAAATCTATTAAATGGCTTAACTCATGCCAAGCCAGGTGGTCCTTATTCTTTCCACACTTTAACTTTGTGCTTTCCATCAGACCGGGCTCCAAGAATGCCAAGCCAGATGCCCTCTCCAGACAGTTCTCTCCTGACTCTCAGCAAGATGCCACTGAACCTATCCTTTCTGCCCACTGCCTAGTGGCTACCGTCTGGTTCAACATCGAGAAGGTTGTCCAGGAGGCTCTGGCCAGTGATTCAGGTCCAGTTGACAGACCATCTAATGTTCTGTTTGTCCCCCATTGTGTACATTCCCAGGTGCTTCAGTGGGACCACTGTTCACTTCTTGCCTGTCACCCTGTGGTGGCCCGAATCATCTTCGTCCTCAGGCAACGTTTCTGGTGGTGAACTATGTGGCAGGACAGCAAGACTATTGTGGCAGCCTGTGACATGTGTTCCAGAAACAAGGTTGGTAACCAGCCCATGGTTGGACTATTAAGACCACTCCCTGTACCTCATCGACCCTGGTCCCACTTTGCCATGGATTTTGTCACCAGCCTCCCCAGTTCTAAGGTTAACACGTATCTTGACTATTGTTGATCGTTTCTCTAAAGTGGCTCATTTTGTCCCTCTCCCCAAGCTGCCATCTACTAAAGAGACTGCTGAACTACTTATTAACAATGTTTTCAGGATTAATGACCTGCCACTGGACATCATGACTGACAGAGGTCCACAGTTCTCTGCTCACTTTTGGAAGGAATTCTGTAAACTCATTTGAGCCACCCCTAGTCTTTCTTCAGGTTACCACCCTCAGACTAATGGACAGATGGAGCACATTAATCAGAGCTTAGAGGCCACCCTATGGTGCTTAACCTTGGGCAATGCATCTTCCTGGAGCCAGGCCCTGCCTTGGATTAAATATGCACACAATAGCCTCCCTTCATCCTCAACTGGATTGACTCCATTTCAGTGTCGTCTCGGATACCAGCCACCTCTCTTTCCCAAGCAAGAGGAGGAGGCATCTGTCCCTTCTGCCCAAGCCTTCATTTGACACTGTCGCAGGGTGTGGGTACATGCCAGGCATCATCTGCTACACTCCAGATGATTATGTAAGAGGAAGGCAAACCAACGCTGCACACCAGCCCCAGTCTATCATCCTGGACAGAGGGTTATGTTATTCACCACCAACCTTCCCCTTCAAGCCCCCTCCCATAAACTGGTAGCCAGATTTGTTGCTCCTTTTCTCATTTCCAAAGTTATTAACCCCACTACTGTCAGGCTGTTACCTAGATCCATGCATCGTGTTCACCCTTCCTTCCATGTCTTTTAACTGAGAACCCTGGTCTCCAGTCCTTTCTCCCCTCCTTCCAAGACCCCTCCCTCCCAGGTTCATTGATAGAAGTGAGGTCTATACTGTAAAGAAGCTGCTAAAGGCCCGTTGGCGAGGTCGGGGGTTGCAGTACCTGGTAGACTGGAAGGGGTATGGCCCAGAGGAGAGGTGTTGGATTTCAGCATGCTTCATCCTGGACCCCACACTCATCAAGGACTTCCACCACAAGAACCCAAAGGCCCCATCTGGGATGCCCGGAGGCATCCATAGGAGTAGGAGTACTGTCACAAGCCAGCTGGGAACGTCTAGGTCCTGATCCAGTCTTTTATTTCACTCCCAGGTTTTCTCTGAGCTTTCCCCGTGCTGCGACCAGTGCACCTGTCTTTCATGAGCTCATCTATGGCTTTATATTATACAGCTCGGAGAGTCTCTCGGCATGGGATTGTCTTCACCTCATGCTACGTTATTTCACCTGTGTTTTTCACCCCAGTTTTGCTTCAGACTATTATTTGCTACTTTGCTGTGCACTTTGGGATTACTCTGCTCCCCCTTTTGAATTACTTTTGCCATTTGTTTTTTGAGACTGCAAGTGCATTTCTCCCAACGTGGGAGTGCTCTGGACTGTTTACTTTTGTTTTTGTGCTGGGAGCTCTTTTTTTCCACTGTGGGGTTGTGTTCTGGACTCAGTGACTTTTTTCTGCTTCTGCACTCATCTGGGACTTCGACTCTTCCTGTTTAGCACTAGCTTCCATTCCCCTAATTCTCTATTCCGGATTCTTCCCTGGCTGCTGCTCCCCTCTTCTAGTGATTCAGATTTCAAGGATTAATAGAATAGAATAGAATAGAATGCCTTTATTGTCAATGCACAAATGTACAATGAAATTTAGAACATCTCGTGAG
>JANZLB010000027.1:28353978-28364595 GCA_026167865.1 Notarius quadriscutis
GGATCACCTTCTGGATCCCGGATTTTTTTAAAGGATTCTTGGCGGAGGTCTGCGCTCTCTGAGTGATTTTCTAGTTTATAATTTTTTTTGTGTGTGTGTTGAAACATTTCATTTCATTATTTTTAAGCCATTTTTGGTTGACAATTTCTTTACATGTGGCTAAGGCTTTTCCACAGTACTCTGTGTGTGTGTGTATGCTGAATGAAGTGTTCCCCGGCTCTGACGATGGTATTTCCATTAGATTCAGAACTGATGGAAACGTCTTCCACATCTCAAGACTCCGTGCTAAAACCAAAGTGAACTATCAACTGATTCATGAGCTTCTTTTTGCTGATGGCCGTGCCTTGTTTGCTCACACTGAAGAACATATGCAGGCACTAGTGAGCAGCTTCTCAACTGCCACCAAACGGTTCAGCCTTTGCATTCACATCAAGAAAACCAAGATCCTCTACCAACCTCCTCCAGCGATGGACCACGCTTCGCCATCCATCTATGTAGATGACCAACAACTGAAGAACACAGACGCATTTGTGTATTTGGAAAATATGCTCTCAAGTGACGGTCAGTTGGACTGACAAATCTCAAACCGTATAGCAAAGGCTAGCATCTCTTTCGGCCGCCTCTTCGAAAGGGTTTGGAAGAGCCCTCCATCGACAAAGATAGCGGTGTACCATGCCGCTGTATTAAGCTGTATGGAGCCGAGTGCTGGACCACATACAGTACCGTCGGCATATCCAACAGCTTGAGGCTTTCCAACAATGCTGTTTAAGAAAGATCCTTAAACTAAGCTGGGAGGATGGAGTATCAAATATAGAAGTGACAAGCAAGACAAACTCCACTTCAAGGTATCATCATAAACAGTCAACTGTGATGGACTGGACATCTTGTCTGCATGGACGATCACAGAATACTTAAGCAACTTTTCTATGGTGAGCTGGTTAAAGGATACCAGAGTATAGGAAGACCCAGGAAGCGATTTCAAGATTGTGTCAAAGTCTTGCTAAAGAACCGTGACATAGCTCCGTGCAACTTTGAAGAGCTTGCTGCTGACCACAAAGCTTGGAGAACTTCTGTTCATAACGGTGTGTCTAAATTCGAGCGAAATAGGCAAAATAACATCAAATCAGGCCCGTCTTAGAAGGAAATACCCTGAAGCTGCTGACAAGACAGCCCACAGATGCTGTGTGTGCTCCAGGCCGTGTGTCTCGGCTGCTAGCCTTGCTGCTCATTCCCATGCACGTCACCCACCCATCCACCAACAGTCATCGTTGGACACGACGTGACTTCCATATATGCTGTAAACATACTGTACATCTTCCAATGCTGCCTCTGGACACATCCTCAGTGATGTTCCTGGAATCATTGGGTGTTTCAGGTTTTTTAACATCATACACCCTCCTCCAGGTGACCCAGCAAGGCCTGATCAGACCCCAGCTTGTGTCCAGGTGGCTAGTTACTGGCTCCATGGCTCTCCTCTTTTGAGCCACAGCCATCTTGAGGCTCTCTCTGCCACATTGGTAATACTGCGAATGGCTCTCCTTTTCCTCTCTCCTACGATGCCCAGATTGCTAAAGGCTCTGACTAGGGAACGAGCTGCAAATCCTCTGCACCCTACTTCCACTGGGAGACACCTTGCTCTCCATCCAGCCTGCTGACAGGAATTAACTAGCTCCGTGTACTTTGAGAGCTTCCTTTCGAAAGCTTCTTCCAAGCAATCTTCCAATGGAACTGTCAGCTCCAGCATCACAGCTTGGTTGGTTGACTCAGACACTTGGACAATGTCTGGTTGCATGGTGGTGGCTGCGATATGGCTGGGGAACTTCAGCTGTCATCCAATGTCAACCAACAGCTGCCAGTTCCCTGTCGAGGTAAGGATGCCTGTCGATGCTATTCTTTTGGTAGGATCGGGCTGCTCTCCCGCTCTGACAAAGGCGATGGTCTTCTTGGAGGGTTTGCACCCCTTGGTCAAATCGAGTCCTGTGCTGATGGCTTCAGTGATGGACTTTAGGACCTGATCATGCCTCCATCAGTACCGTCCCTCTCCAAGTGCCTTTTTGCAGCAACCTAGGATGTGTTACAGGGTTCCTTGCTTGGAACACAGAGGGCATGCTGGTGGTAAATGCTTGTAATGTAATGTAATCTTGTGCACCTTCATGCTAGTTTTTGAGAAAACAGTATTGTTCTTTCTGTTTGTGGATTGAGTCTCTATTTCAAATTTTTGTCCAGTACACATGGATGAAAAACCTATTCTCACTGGTTCTCATCCTTAGGTGATTTTTTCCCCCTTTCAATTATTCCATTTTGGGTCAAAGTATTCAGCAAGGGGAAACCATGTACTAGCCCTGTTAAACCTTTTTATGCAGTTGTAACATACAGCAATCAGGAGATACATATGCAGGAGCGTTTGTGGATAAAGCCAAAACACAATCCAAAATCAGGGTTGCAGTGTTAGCAAGAGTCAAACACAAAGGTAGATGAAAAGCAAATAATAGGCAAGGCAAGGATCAAAATACACAGATGGTAATCAGAGTAAATACACAATCAGAATTGACAAACAAATTTAGACATTTGGAAAAAGAGGAAGAACCAGATGTCAAGACAGGGAGCAGTGGATGTGGTAATAATTGCATGTGGTATTTTGGTGAAATCCTGCCTGTAAAGTTGATAATGAATATGGTGACTTACTAGTCATTCATCTTCAGTAAAAAGCTTTTTTTAGTGGTCAGGGTTGCAGTGTATCCAGAGTCAGTAGTAACAATGGGCAAGCCAGGAGAATTCAGCCAAGATGGGATGTCAGTGCACTGGTGGCTTATTTGTCATTTTCCACTTTTCCATACTTAATACTGACTAAAGCTGATTTTTGTTTTCTTCTTTTGGCCCTTTTAAATCATATTCTATTGTCATAATGTAATGCATTAAGTAATGGTTTAAGTTTTTTGATTCCCTCAATATTAATTTTATTGCCCAATAAAGGGGGTGGGGGTGTTAAAATCCAAACTCTCTCTCTCTCTCTCTCTCTCTCTCTCTCTCTCTCCAGTTAAATGGTTATTAGTGGGTACTGCAGTGGCCAGCTGCCCAGCATGACTCAGTTTGGCAAGGCTAGTCAGAGCTCCATGCAGCACCTCACTGACGACTCTAACAGCTGTTCCGCATACAATTTTTATGTACTTATTCTCAACATAGTCGTCACCATTTACGAATTTCTGCAAGGAACTTTTATCACCCAGCGCTAGCACCATTATAAGAAGCACTGAGCATGTATTCAGAAAAATTTCTAAGTCTATTAAAGGATCAGAAAGGGCAATAGCAGCCAGTTAATTTTCCTGGCTCAGATACAGTTATAATATACCATAATGCAGTTATATTTGATCAAAAGTAGAAAACCAGTGTGTTCTCATTTCTGTTCAACTGCATAAAAAATGTACCAAACAAAAATGGTATGGACATCACAAAGATATTTGTACAAGCACTTCCTATTAGTGTCACTTGCTGTTTTTAAATGTAAATTACTTCAGTGTTTTTGGTTTGAATGAATGAATGCGTTACAACTTGTTTAGCATGTATTTGGAAGAAGCATTGTGTGAGCCCAGTAGAGCATTATGGACTTTCTTGGGTGGCACAGTTGTGCAGTAGTTAGCACTGTCACCTCTCTGGGTTCGAACCTGGTGCCTGACCAGGGCCTTTCTGTATGGAGTTTGTATGTTCTTGTGCCTACATGGGTTTCCTCCAGGTGCTACAGTTTCCTCCCAGAGTCCAAAGACATGTGGATTAGATCAACTGGCTACTCTAAATTGCCCAAAGGTGTGAATGGCTATCTGTCTCTCTGTGTTAGCCTTGCGATAGATTGGGCAACCTGTCCAGAGTGTACCCCGTCTCTTGCCCAGTGTCAGCTGGGATTGGCTCCAGCTCACCTGTGACTCACAATGTAGATAATGAATGAAATGAAGTCCTTTATATCTTTTTCTTGCTCACATTCCTTCCACACTAATACAAAAACATATATATGAGACCCTCACCTTGCTCATCGACCTAAAACCTAACCATGATTCTGTTCTATGTGGTGTTGAATAGCAATAGATCTTTTTTTTTTTATGGGCATATTTTATGGATCCTTTTGGGAGGCTCAATTACCATATCCAAGTGACCTTGAAAACTAATTTGTTTTTCCCCCATTAACTATAAATCCAATGTAATGGGCCATAATGGTTGGTGTGATAAAGAAATGCTTGTTATGTATTCAGTCATTTATTTGTTTTCATCTTTGGCCAATACAGGCAGGGTGAAGAAGGGTAAAGAAATGTGCCATGGTTATTAAAGATATCACAAGAGAAAAAGAGAGCAAGATATAGAGAATCATCATTTTCACATTGCCTTCTGATTTCCTTGTTCTTTTTGTGTTCTCTGTGTCACACAAAGCTAAATTATTTATCCACATTAATATCTAGCATCATCTGGTGGTTTATCAGATCTATTTTTTGGCTATTTTTTGCTCTCTTGCTACCTTGGGTACATTTTAGCACATTACAGTTATACAGCATCTGTGTGTACTGTAATCACTTACACCAGACTGAAGTTTAATCAGATACCTTTCCCAGCAGGCACCAACCAGTATCTTTGTCTTCTAATTGTCTAGCAAATGGTCTGCAAGAAGAAAAAAAAATATCAATGAAAGCATGCAGTTGGTTATGCAACTCTCTCCTGTTTGAACTTGAATTTATCTATTATTCATTAGCGTTTTAAGTTTTAGAGCTAATCGATTCAAGCCCAGTTCATTTTATAGCACCGCTTTCCTGCATCATCATTCACTTGGAAAACTTTGGGTGAAAAAAAAAATCTTAAGAACCTTTATTCGTCACATGCACACTTGAAGCACAGTGAAATTTATCCTCTGCATTTAACCCATCTGAAGCAGTGAACACACGCACACACACCCAGAGCAGTGGGCAGCCCAGAGCTTCATTGAAATCATTGCTTTCTTTTTTTATTGACATTTTCCATACTGTCCCAACTTTTTTTGATTTGGGGGTGTACAAAATCTAATGAAATTCAACCATACCACACTCATTTATTTGACCTTCATACAATTTTTTTTCATGAGATCAAATACCAACATCAATCACACAATATGATTCAGTAGTGTAAGATAGTTACTAATTATAGAAATGCAATAAGACCTAAACAGTAACTTTCAGGCTACAGAGCTAATGATAATTATGATAATACCAATCATCAGGCTTACAAAGGTAAACATGGCATCAGGTTCTGTAGCTACAGTGGATATAAAAAGTCTACACACACTTCTTAAAATTGCAGGTTCTTGTGATGTAAAAAATGAAACCAAGAGAAATCAGATCAGGCTATTTCACACCTTTAATATGTTTTAGCAGCCAATACAATTCAAAGTTAAAAAAGAAAACAAATAGAAACATTTAAGTGGAGAAAAAAGTTCAAAATTACAAAAATACAAAAATTACACACTTTTATAATGGGGCATGTGACTGTGCTCAGAACTAACCAATCACATTCAATATTATTCTCTTCTTCTTCTTCTTCTTTCAGCTGCTCCTGTTAGGGGTCACCACAGCAGATCTGTTCTGCATATTTGATTTGGCATAGGTTTTACACCGGATGCCCATCCTGATGCAACCCTCCCCAGTCTATCCGGGTTTAGGACCAGCACAAAGCATGTACCCTTGTACAATCCCAGTGGCTGGGTATTTTACAGAACTGCATATCTTTGAACTGTGGGGGAAACCGGAGCACCTGGAGGAAACCCACACAGACACGGGGAGAACATGCAAAATCACATTCAAACTCATGTACAAAATTAACTATCATACACCAGTCATCAGTGAAGTGATTCTGATTAACCCCAAATAATGATCAGTGTAGGATTTTCTTGACATATTCTCAGTTTCATCCAACTGCTGAAACCCTGGCCTACAAAGACCATGTACATGATCTCCTTGTCAAAGGTTATTGATCAGGACAGGCACAAAAATGTATCTTCAAAATATTAGATGTACCATGGAACACTGTGAAGGCCATACTCATCAAGTGAAGAATATAGGGTCACCCAATTACATTACCAAGAAAAAGATGTATACCTCCAAAATAGACAAAAGGACAAGAAGACAACTTATCAGGGAGACAACCAAGAGACTAACAGCACATTAAAATAACTGTAGGAATCTCTGGCAAGTACTGATCACTCCCTGCATGTGACAATTTCTCATATTCTTCACATGTGTGTTATGGAGTAGGGTAGCTAGACAGAAGCCCTTTCTCAAAAAAAAAAAAAATCCAAGGCCACCTAAATCACCCTAAATTATGTGGCAACATATGATATGGTCTGATGAGACAAAGGTTTTGGGACATAATTCTAAAAGATATGTTAGACACAAAAACAAGACAACTTATCAAGCAAAGAACACCATACCCATCGTGAAGCATAGTGGTGGCAGCATCATGCTATGGGGGTGCTTCTTTTCATCTGTGACTGGGGCTTTAGTCAAGATCAAGGGAATCATACATAGCTCTAAATACCAATCTAATCTGGCACAAAATCAGCAGGTCTCTTCCAGACAGCTGAAGATGAAGAAAATTATTTCCTTCCAGCATGATAACAACCCAAAGTACAAATCTGTGTCAACAAATGAATAGTATCAGAAGAAGATCAGTGTTTTGGAATGGCCAGAATGGTCAGAACCCAGATAGAAATCCTATTGCAAAAAACTATGAAATAACTTGAGGAGGGCTGTGCACAGGAGATCCGCTCACAATTTGATAGATCTCAGGCATTTTTGCAAAAAAGAATGGAATACAGTTCAAGAACCAATATATCCTCGTAGTTGGTAGAATCTACCTCAAAAAGACCAAGTGCAGTATTACAAGAAAACGGTGCTTTATCAACATGTTAGTTAAGGAGTGTGCACACTTGTCCAATTAGGTTACTCTAAGTTCCCCCCAAAAAAAAAAAAAATTCAGGTTTGGTTTGTTTTTTTCCTTGAATTATGTTACTATATAACTTTAAAGGTGGAAAACAATCTGACACAAGTTAACTTGGTTTCTGTCTTTTTTTTTTTTTTACATTAAAAACCATTGCCATTTTAACAGGAGTGTGTAGACTTTTTACATCCACTGTAGCTATATTAGCTTCAATGAATGATAATGTTTAAATCATTTAACAGTTCTTTGGTAAAGTTTTTCACATAATCTTCAATAATTTGGAGAGTAATCCAATAACATTCCAGTAATCAAATGAGCCTTGATGTACAGAGGTTATAGTCTTAGAGCAACTGAAGTCGCATCAAAGGCAGCTCACTGAACTCACACTGGGTGACTGAGGTCAAGGAACAAAGTGGGTTATTGGAAACATGTAAATACACAAAATGATGATAAAATGCAAATGGGGCAATATATCATAAACTCTTCTGTTATCAGAAATGCCTCCGTGAACTTGAATTTGTGAAGACTGACTTGAAATAGCCTGGGTAATATATGTGAGAATCAATGGTCTATAAAGACATCAACATCTACTTAAAGTGTAAACTCTATAAAACCACTGACATAGAAAGTCTGTTGTGATCATTTTATTGCTTCAGAGACTGTATATAGGTTTGCAATCATAGAACTGAGTGACCTTTCTCTGGTAAAAAATAAAATAAAATAAAATAAAATGATTGTACTTGTGGTTTGAGCTTCATTAGTATAGATTAATATAGTAGCCCATGTGTGAACACATGTGCCACACACACACACAAAAAAAAAAAGTGCAGGTGCAGCCCGAAACTCTTGCACTGTTGTCACCTCTTGTTCTGGTCCTTCACATTGTTCAAAGAGTTAGCCTGAGAGGTTTGTAGAATAGAGATCCATTACAGAGCAGTTCCTCTCAGTCCAGTATCCTTTGTATCTGGATGGAGAGGAAAGGCACGAAGAGTTTGTTTGAAGTTAAAGAAATGGTAATTTGCTTCAAGATATGAAGCACATTAGAAACTCCCACACTTCTATGACCTCACACAGAATGAGAACACTGTACACTTGGATCGTAAAATGAAATTTCTCATTCTCAGCTAGCAATAAAAGGACAGCAAGAATAATATGCATTTTTAGATACGATGTGCAACATACTGTATATTTTTGTTTTGGGAACTTTCCGCATATCATCTGTGGCATTTTGGTGAATTAGAACAGTGTTTATTTTATGTTTATTTTTACATTTATTTTCATTTGATAAAATCGGGGGTTTGGGTGGAAATCATATGTCACAATTAATAAAATTCTTATTATTACTAACTAGTTGTTGAATGTGTTTAATATAAAACCACAATAATTCAAAAATATGACTAATGCCATCAATGTCAGTTATATCTATTAATGATGTTAACGTGGACCTAATGATGGTTTTAATAAATAATATTTCATAAGATGAAAAGTTCAGGGATAAAAGATTCTCAGAGACTGTAAGCTGACAGTCATCACTGTGCCAAATGATGTGATGTAACACAGTTAATATAGCCTGGGAGCAAAATATTTATCCCATATCGGGCCTGTTTATATTTTGCCAACCTGTGGATTTAATAATGTGCTTTAAGAACAGTGCTTAGGCATAATAAATACAAACGATACAAAGATTTAGTAAGAATGTGATTCTAATAAGCGTTACTTTCGGAAATTCGGTAGCAATAACTACTGCGAAAATAAACTTCATTGTGTTTCATCAGATCGTTTATCATAAATCGAAAACAGCGTTTTCCAATGGACCAGGGAGCCTCTCAGAAAAACAAAACGGATTAGCATAATTGTGACTTAAATATTTGCTTCTATTGCATCATCAAATCTACTCTGCTTATTACGTTAATTAATGAATCAGCTGTACAAAATGTATAGTGTTTTATACAAGTAAAACATATCGCCCTCTCATTTTTTTAATAGAAATAAAGAGGAAATCTGGGTCTTTGAACACGAAAGGCTTGCTGTAAATTTGGGCTTTGACATGTAAATCGGCAATAGTATGACCCTGAATGTGGATTAGAACAGAGAGACTGGTGAAAATCAATGCGTCCGTTTTGCAAACTCCAGTCCCAAAAATATAATTGTTTAAATTATGATCATGTAGGTACTTCGTGCAGTAGGCCTAGACCCGGAGGTGGAACTAGTCAGTGAGGAGGTTGGAAAAAGTAGTCTAGCACAAACATGACTGTGCATAAGAACGGATTTGTTCACTTTGACATATAAGAGAATTTGAGCGCTGCGCATCGCCCCGAACACACAGCCCTCAGGACTTAAGTTGGAGAAGAAACAAAGAAGGGAGTCTTCATAAATTATGGATGTACCTTCATTTACTATGAATTCCTCTAGGGATGAAACATACAGCACTAGCTGCATGGAGGACTGCTCCTCACCCCAGTCTCTGTCCTACATCCTCTTTGTTTTGGCGTTACTAATGCATTTCTTCCAGAGTGGCATCCCTGCCAAACTGCCTTGAGGTCTCATTTCATTGGGCTAAAAGCACCAAGCCGACTCTGTTTATACTCTCTCTCTCTCTCTGTGTGTGTGTGTGTGTGTGTGTGGGGTGAGGAAAGTGTGCAACTGTCTATTACACTCCCTAAAGCTATTTTAATTAGCAAAAAAAAAAAAAAGGCTACAAAAAACCTTATGCCAGTATTGGGCAACAGAATTTTAATTTTTCCCGTCAATAGCAAATTTCTATCAATCAGAAAATGGATTATAAATATTGCATTATTATTGTTGTTGTTGTTTAATTATTAGTATTATTATTGATGTTTAATAATAATAATAATAATAATAATAATAATAATAATAATGTTTTAGTAGTATTATGGTACAATATCACGACCAGGAAAACTGTAAATTTTAACAACCTTTCAAATGAATAAGCGCGAACCGAACAGATATTGGGATAATGATGCTTGTAATTATAATAAATGTTATTCAGTGTGGTAACAGAAAATTTGAACAGAAGGTTCAGGGTCATGAACAGAAGACATTTCATTTAAAACGCAATTTAAAAACGCATAGGTTATTTATGGCGCAGAGTGTAAAGAATGCAGCGGGTTGTTTGTTTGTTTGTTTGTTTGTTTGTTTGTTTGTTTTCGGAGGCAGCGCACGGTCATGCTCCTGTGGAAGAGGTCATGACGCGCGTGTGACAGGTCCTGACCCGGGCACCTTGCTGCTGCACAGCGCGAGCTAAATGCATGGGGTAACACAGAGCAGAAGGCTGCAATCACCGTCCAACCGCCTCACGAGTCTGAAACATACTCAATCTCAACAACGCACAATACCCGTCTGTTACATGGCAGTAAAAACTGATGGTTTGTTTGAAAGTAGGTTTTTATGAATATGAACAATATGGCTGGTTTTATGCATTTTATACTCAATATATTTTGTATGTGTCTTATTGAACTTCAAATTCATCGTAGTAGACTATGTGGGTGTTTGTTAAAGAATATCTAGCCGAAACTAGTAAATAGACCCTAGACATAATAATAATAATAATAATAATAATAATAATAATAATAATAATAATAATAATAATAATAATAAATAAAGATGCAGGAATTTTTAAAGTTTGACAATCCGGGTCTCCCTCCCAGA
>JANZLB010000027.1:28547202-28558778 GCA_026167865.1 Notarius quadriscutis
ATGGCTGCATAGTAGGAGGCTGATAAAAGATGTCTTAGACCCCCACCTCTGTTCAGCGATGGCCATTCCAGGTTCACTCCTTAAATTTCTGATATCTCTCTGATGGGTCTGTTTTGGGTTTTGTTTTGAACCTAACGATGGCCTCCACTTGCATCAGCACTGTTTTGGGACCACATATTAACAAGTCCCATGAAGAGTTACCAAATACAAATTCAACATTTGGAATCAACTCGAGCACTTTTACCTCCTTAATTCATCATGAAATAACAAGGAAGCAGGCCACACCTGCCCATGAAACTGCTCATCAGTTAATTGTCCAATTACTTTTTTTTTTTGTGAAAATGGAGGGACTATGTTTAAAAAAAAACCCAAAAACTAATTCATAAACAATTCAAGGTATTTTTGTTTTTGTTAAACCCATTTAATTAAAGGAGAAAGTCTACATTTCAAATCCATTGTGGTGGAGTTTATCCAAATACTGTATAAAAGTTGTCCCTGTCCAAATACAGTACGTATGGACCTGATTGTTGATTGGTTGTCTGTTCTTGCGCAACACTGACATTGTGTTCATCTTATCCTATCTACAGCTGCACACCCTGATAGTGGTGATAGTGCAACACCCACTAATATTCCACTCCCATGTCAGCATCACTGCTGAGAATGGTGTTGCTTACTAACCTCCAAATTCAGTTTAGCATCAGTGATGTATTATGAATTCCTGAGGACTTAACTCACGCCTTCATTGCTGCACTCTCAGTGATAAATTCCTCATATGGCTTTATCATACCACTCCTATGCTGATGACACAACGCCTCCTTTTTCCTCTTTCATTAAGAACGGTATCTCATCATCTGAAACAGAATCCCACACAGACCAAGCAGCTATATATCCTGGGAAGTGCATCCCATCATCAAATCTTATCTCTCTCATCACACCATCTTTGGTGAAGTTAAGGACAACTAACTCTCATTCTCTCTTCATGTTGCTCATCAAATTAGGTCATGCAAGTATCTCCTTTCCAGCATCAGGAGAATCTGGCCACTCTCACCATAAAGCCCACTCAATTCAGTCCCTTTTCTTCTCAAGAATGGACTGCTGCAACTCACTCCATGCACTCCTGCAAGTCCTTAAATCCCTGCATCTTATCCAGTATACAGCTGTACACCTTGTTTAATCTCCCGCATCTACCTCCTTACCATTGCCCATATCAGTTTTAGAAATTCTGAGGCTTGTCTTCAAAACCACAAACATCCACACCCACCAACCCCAGGACATTTCCCCCTTATGAATCCCTGCACTTTATCCTGTTCCACAAGCATGGCTCAACTTCCCTCAAGACACCAGAGAAGACAAGCATTCCAACTCCGTACCGTTTCCATACTTGTAGCTACTCCCACATTAACTCCTTTTGAACAGGGTTTTAGCTTTAATTTATTTTATGGTAAAACTGGTCCTTTTATTAGTGCGATGATATGTTTCTTGATGGACAATACAAAGCACTTCTATAAATCATTGTGGATATACCTGGCTTCCACATGCTGAACATGTAAATGTACTGAATTGATACCTACTGAAAAAAAAATGGAGCAAGGGATCAGGAACCACATCCTGCAGAATTAAATTGTTCAGATATAAAAACTTAATTGCAACCAAGTAAATCCAAGCTTATCAAATAAAGGCAACAGCATGTATGGCTCAAGTACACTATCAATATACACCGATCAACCATAACCCTTAAAACCACTGACAGGTGAGGTGAATAACAGATTCTCATTACACTTGCAGGATACATGAGGCAGCAAATGAACAGTCACAGTTCTTTAAATTGATTTGTTGGAAGCGGGGTGGGGGGGGTACAAGTACTGATCTTAGCAACTTTGACAAGGACCAAATTGTGATGTCTAGATGACTGGATCAGAGCATCTACAAAACAGCAGGTCTTGTGGAGTGTTCCCAGTATGCAGTGGTTTGCACCCATGAAAACTGGTTCAATGAAGGACAATTGGTGAACCAGCAACAGGGTCATAGGGACCCTAGGCCCAATGATGCATGTGGGGAGCAACGGCTAGCTCATCTCATCTCATCACTGGGCCTAGGGTCCCTATGACCCTGTTGTTGGTTCACCAGTTGTCCTTCATTGAACCAGTTTTCATGGGTTCCTTGTTTAATCTCCTACATCTACCTCCTTACCATTGCCCATATCAGTTTTAGAAATTCTGAGGCTCCCCCCCCGCTACAGAAAAGATACTGGAGAACAAACTGCTGAAAAAGTTAATACTGGCTATGATAGAAAGGTGTCACCCATGAAAACTGGTTCAATGAAGGACAACTGGTGAACCAGCAACAGGGTCATAGGGACCCTAAGCCCAATGATGCATGTGGGGAGCAACGGCTAGCTCATCTCATCTCATCCTACAGAAAAAATACTAGAGAACAAACTGCTGAAAAAGTTAATACTGGCTATGATAGAAAGGTGTCAGAACACACAGTGCATCGCAGCTTGCTGCATATGGGGCTACAAAGAAACAGACTGGTCAGAGGAACATGGTGACCCCTGTTCACTGCCAAAATCCATTCACGGCAACGGTATTCTCTAATGGCATTGGCCTTGTTCAGCAAGATAATTGCCTTGCCACATTGGAAGGGGGGGTAGGGGGAAAGGCACGGCACGCTTTGAGGAACATGACCTTGGCTTGTCCTCCAGATTCCTGAGATCTCAATCCAATCCATCATCTGTGGGATGTGCTGGACAAAAGTATGATCCATGAAGACCCTACCCTGCAACTTATAGGATCTGCTGCTCACATCTTGGTACCACATACTACAGCAAACCTTTAGAGCTCTTGTGGAGTCCATGCCTTGAGGAGTCCGACCTGTTTTGGCAGAACAAGAGGGACCTACATATTATTAGGTAAGTGGTTTTAAATGTTATGGCTGATCGGTGTATATTATGTAAAAAACTACTGATACATTTTATAACTTAAAATCTGAATGTCTGATTATCAAAAACTTAAATAAACAGCAGCTTAAGTAAAACATTATGCAAGGAAAAACATGGGCATCAGATACAACACTGCATAGTTCTCCTGCAAAAGTAAAGACAAAAAAGAAACTCAAGTTAGAGAAGTTTATTGACTTAGGACTGGATTTATCCTTGTGATACACAGCAAAAAAGGCTGCAGTGGATCTGTTACAGTTCTTGGGAATCTACCACAGGCACAGTGTAGCGTGTGAAATAGAGAGTGTGTGCAGAAGAGGATGGACTATTGTCCCATGGGCTCGGCGTCCTCCTCCCCCTCTGATACAGAGGAATCCTTCTGATTGGAGCTCATCTCGATGCTTGACACAGCATTCCTTTCTGGACTTGATCCAACGTCTTCTTCCACTTGGTGAGGTAGACAGGCTAAAAGCTCCTACCATAGACATTGCATGATGCATAAAAAGCATATCTCAATTTTTATACATTTTAAGTATAGAGTTTCCCTATAATGGTGTCTTGCTCTACATACATGCTGCTTTTCTGTGTCACTGCTCTTCAGTGCAGAGAGAAGGCTTTTAGTGAAGGTCCTCAGCTCATGGTACTTCTGTTTTTGTCTCTCTAGCTCACTCTCAAGGTATTGGACTTCCGCGTGCTAAAAGACATACATGGCAGCATACATTTCAAACATTTAAACCAACTTGTACGCATTCATTATCTTGATCTTCTGGGATTAGAGCAAAGAGTGAAAAGCAGTGTGAAACAGACAACAAGAATTTAACTAGGAACAAAATTCCCCAACCAAATAAATAAATAAGTGGGATATTACAGAAGGTCTTTTCTCTTCAGCTGTATTCTTGTCATTTATATGTTTATTAATTCTACTTGCATATGTATACCAAGTTCAAAATACAAGTACTGTTTCCTTTAAAATATTTAGATAAATTATGATTTTCTAACCATGTAGAAACAACCCCCCCTCCATTGAGGGACAGGATTATAGATGAATGGCAGCGCAGTTTTTTAGGCATGACTGGCCATGCACCATGGGTGGCAGGGGAAAATTACTGATGCACTTAATGATCAGTTTTGATTACATTTGTTTGTCTTGATCGGCCATTAAGATGTGTTGGTGTGTTAGTGTGACTATAGTTTACGTTGATTTGGTTCACTGTTCTCTTAAATGTAGGCATTTAGGAACAGACACTACTCATACTACTACTACTATTATTATTATTATTATTATTAATACTACAGGACACTTTCAATGGAATAAAAACATGTATTCAATTCCCTTCTAGCGGGTTACATTCATTTGGTTTGATAGCATGCAATCTTCTTAGCATATCTGTTATCCTACGTGCATTACTTCACTCTACCCACTGGAGAATGAGCGTTGAATATGGTTTACCATCTTGCAAGGTTGTCAAGACAATATGACATCACACATCAGAGACATTAAACTTCCACGCTCGCAAGCAACTGTGACAATTTGTAAACAAACATGGCCATGAGGTATGCGTCATTAAATACAGAAGATTTTGAATGAATTTTGAAAGAGAAAGGACACACTGAACACCCGAAATAATAATCATTAATAATAATAAACAACAACAGTTGGCTTTTTTGTGGTATATCAGATATATTCCATTCAGCTAGTATGATTTTGAACTCATCTTCAACATCATGCTAGCTAAATGGAATACAATGGATATACCACTCAACGCCAGCCAATATTATTTAAATTACTGCATGTTTTTAGAGTTCTCTCCCAAAAAAAAAAAAAAAATCATAAGCATCAAATTTGCAGGGTAGATTTGGGCACATCTGCAGTCAGTGGCAAGAGTAGATAGGAAACCCTGATTTTTAAAGGGATCCTCCAGCGGATTTATTCTCAAATTTATTTTAAGTAGAAGCAGTCACAGATTTCAAAAATCGAACTTTCATTTTCGGAGACCAAATAGTGTTTGAGAAAAATGAATTTTCTTTAAAATGCCAGATGGGCTTGACGTATGCAATGATGTCATGTAATGGTCGCTTGGAGCAACTCCGTTGTTTATATTCTCGGTTTACGTAATAGTTTTGTTAGTTTTACAAGTATTTTACCAAATTTATCAGTTTTTAAATACGTATGCCTCATTGTGTAGCAAATACCACAATGATGCAAAAAAGAAAGCACAAGCTGGAACTAGACTGCATTTCCACAGAGAAAATGCAAAGTGTGCTTACTCAGCTGTGGCAAAGTGTCACTGACAGAACCTGGATCAGACTTTACGCTGCATTTTTTTTTTTAAATAAACATGATCTATAGAAGCCCTGTGATGACCTGGCGACTTGTCCAGGGTGTACCCCGCCTTTCGCCCGTAGTCAGTTGGGATAGGCTCCAGCTTGCCTGCAACCCTGTAGAACAGGATAAAGCAGCTAGAGATAATGAGATTAGATTATCTATAGAAACTGTGGCGCAGTGTGTTGTGTGTATGGCAAATCCTGTGTAGAAAGTGTGTGCCTGCGTACTCTAAAATCTCAGTTTAAAATGGCTCGACTTGCAGCACGATATGACACTTTGTGCTCTAAAATGTTTTCTTACATGATCTACATGGTGCTGGGTAGATTAACAGTATATGTGGCATTTTCCTCACATTCAAATGAATGGAGTTTTGGGAAGTTTTAAATACTTGCTTAAAAATTGATAAATTCGGTAAAATATTTGTAAAACTAGCAAAACTATGATGTCGACAGAGAATATAAAACAGCTGAGTTCCTCCAAACAACTACTACATGACCGTCATTGCATATATCAAGCCCATCTGGCATTTTAAAGAAAATTCATTTTTCTCGAACACTATTTGGTCTTTGAAAATGAAAGTTTGATTTTTTAAAACTGTGACTACTTTTACTGAAAATAAGTTTGAGAATAAATCTGCTGGAGGATCCCTTTAAAATCTGATTGGCTGATAGTAGCTTTGTTTGGACACAATACAATCCGCTCTTCATTGCACTGAAGAAGAAAATCCATTAAACATATATTACGTACAATAGTTACAATACTGTAATTAACCACTTACTTTGTATTCTAAAAGATTATGCATGTGTTCCATATTAGTGGCCATCACATCACTGTCATCTTCATCATCATCACCTTCATCAATTATTTCAATCTTCTGTTGAGAAAGTAATCATAGTACAATGTGAAATCATGCAGCAAAATACATGGACAAGTCTACTGATAAGAAATTTTCATGAATTTATTATTCTTCACTCACTACCTATATTCATTTATTTATGAGCAGTTTTTAGTGTAACAATGAAGACATCAATACCATAAATTTTTTTTTTTTTACAAAGACCATAACTGTAGCAAAGTATACCAGAATTAGATGGGTGCACACACACGAGCATGTAGCACCAAGAGGGGCAGAACATCATCCTTCAGTGATGTCCTGTCCCTCTAGAAGCGTGAACGCTACTCAAAACACCTCACCCAACTCATGGTTTCATTGCTGTAGGCTTGCTGAAGCATGTCAAGGGTCTCTGTTGTCGATCACAAACGCTTGCACATGGCACAAATTGCAAATGCACATGTGCACATTGTCATAAATATACATGTAACACGGATCCTGATGTTGACAGCGTGACATCACACAGCATACCGACTCAGGAGAGTTACTGCTCACTCGTACTACCCCCCCCCACACACACACCAGACTTCGCCACGCTCTGTTGGTTCAACAGAAACAGTGCAGGAACTTTTTAATTGTATATCTCATACACCTGATTCAACACGCATGATGCTACGGGACACGGTCATTATTCGTGTCCCTTTCACTATGCTGCTGCCATTTACAAAGCATCATGAGACCCATGGTCTTCTGAGGTAACTTATTTTGGCAAAATTTGAGAAACTTTGCAAGGTCCTCACAAATTTTTATTCATTAGTCCAGAATGTCAATACATTTGAAAACATAGTGGGCTGAAAGACTTTTATAAGTGTGTCTTGTATATTTATAAAAAGCTAATCTCATAATGCAGAATAAAAAGGCATAACTTTAATGAGCTTAAACTGACGGGAAGGACATCTAGTCTCCAACCACTATGGCTAGCCTTCAAATCAACAATTGCCAACACCGGTATTCAAACCTCAGACATAACTCCAGACTTAAGTGCTATTCAGAAATTATGCATGAGTTACTTAAGTGGGATTCGAGTCCAAGTAAAACTGAGGCACATCTTACTGCGATTCTGAACTTGGACTTAAACCCATTATTTTGGGCAAGACTGGCTTGAACAAGGAACAGCATTTCTTGTTCCAGCACCACAGTCTGACAGCTCAATGCAACCACAATGTGTCTTGTTTTGGTCCAGGAAAAACAATGGGATGCCATTTGAGGCAAATGTACACCATTTAGCCAAAAGTGAGAAGGCAGTTGACCATCATATCCACATATCCATCACATCCACATATCCTCAAACTGTTGCTGCAAAGTTGGAAACACACAATTGTATAAAATATCTTTGTTTGGTGGAATAGTAATTTCCCTTCACTGGAACTCAGAGGCCCAAACATGCTCTAGCATGAAAATGCCCCTGTGTACAAAGCGAAGTTCATGAAGATACAGTTTGCCAATGAGAACAACAACTTGAGCAGCTTGCACAGAGCCCTGACTTCAAGCCCATTGAACACCTTTGGGATGAAAACACCAACTGCTCCCCAGGCTTCCTCACTGAATGTCAGAGTCCGACTTTACTAATGCTCTTGCAGCTGAATGGACAAATTCCCACAGCCATGATCCAAAAGCTAGTGGAGAATCTCTCCAGAAGTGTGGAGGTTATTATAATGGAAAAAGGGAGACAATCTAGAATGGGATGTTCAACAAGAACATATGGGTGTTATAGTCAGGTGTATACATACTTTTGGGTATACTAGTGCATCTCAAACAATTAGAACATTGTGAAAAAGTTCAGTATTTCCCCATCAGTGATTGAAGAGTGAAAATTTTATATAGTCGAGACTCATTGCACGCAAATTAAAATGTTTCAAGCATTTTTCTATTTTAATTTTGATAATTATGGCCTACAGTGCAAAAAAAACCACCTCAAAATATTATACTTTAATTTCGAGGAAAACAATATAAATACCATGCATCTTGTGGTCTAGTTCAGTACATGCAACCACAATCATGGGGAAAGACTGGTGACTTGACAGTTGTCCAGAAGACAGACAAATCGGACACTCTCCACAAGGAGGGTAAGCCACACGGTCAGTCAGTCACTGCTGAAAAGGCTGGCTGGAAAAGGTGCGCAAGGAACAGGGATGACTGCAGCCTTGAGAGGATTGTTAAGAAAAGTCATTTCAGGAACTTGGGGGAGCTTCACAAGGAGTGGACTGAGGCTGGTGTCAGTGCATCAAGAGCCACCACGCACAGACGTCTTCAGGAAAGAGGCTACAGCTGTCGCATTCCTAATATCAAGCCACTCCTGAACCAGAGACAACGTCAGAAGTGTCTTACCTGGTCTAAGGAGACAAAGAACTGGACGGCTGCTCAGTGGTCCAAAAGTCCTTGAAAGTAAATTTTGCATTTCATTTGGAAATCAAGGTTCTAGAGTCTGGAGGAAGAGTGGAGAGGCACCGAATCCAAGGTGTTTGAAGATCAGTGTGACGTTTCCACAGTCATGATTTGAGGAACCATGTCATCTGCTGGTGTTGGTCCATGGTGATTTATCAAGCCCAAAGTCAACATAGCCGTCTACCAAGAGATTTTAGAGCACTTCTTGCTTCTGTCTGCTGACAATTTCCTTTTCCAGCAGGACCTAGCACCTGCCCACAGTGACAAAACTACTACCAAATGGTTTGCTGACCATAATCTTACTGTGCTTGACTGGCCAGCCAACTTGCCTGACCTGAACCCTATTGAGAATCTGTGGGGTACTATCAAGAGAAAGATGAGAAACACCTGACCCAAAAATACAGAGGAGCTGAAGGCTGCCATCAAAGCAACCTGGGTTTCAATAACACCTCAGCAGTTCCAATGGCTGATTGCCTCCATGTCACACCCCACTGATGCAGTAATTCATAGTAAAGGTGCCCCAACCAAGTATTGTGTACACAAATGAACGTACTTTTCAGACGTTGGATGTTTTCTGTATTGTAAATCCTTTTTTTTTGATTGAGCTTAAAAAATATTCTAATAATCAGAGATCCTGGATTTCTCATTTTCATGAGCTGTCAGTGAATCAGTGTTGCAGTCGAGTCACTACACCTCAAGTCCGAGTTCAGTCTCGAGTCCCCAGTGCTCAAGTCCAAGTCATGAAAGAAAGTTTCAAGTCAAGTCCAAGAACAAGACTCCAACCGCACCATTTGACTAGGCATATCAAGTGATAATTCAAATTCAATCCAAATCGCTTAAAACTGGTTTCATTGAATTCAGAAATTATTGCAGAACATATTTCAATTCTGTAAAAAGTATGTTTATCTGTTCTTGAGATATTCCAAATCAAAGATTGAAAAAAAAAAAAGCTATAATATTCTGTATTAAGATAACATGATTCAAAATGGGCCTCATTAATGAATGAGGTCAAATATCCCCCCCCCAAATATTTACATGGAATTTGGCAAGCACATAGATGGTTGTATACCGAACACAAAAGTTTAAAAATTAGTAAAAAAAACAATTATGCAAATTAGTATTTAATTAGTATTACTTATGCTAATTCGGTAAACATGTTAAATCGGTATACTCTCTTCAAAGTTTCACCAAATGGCTTTATTTGTACAATATAAAGCTGATCTTAACTCATTTATACATCACAAAGAAGGAGAAATCAAGGTTAAATACAAAATATGCATAAATAAAGCACTGAATGTCATTCACACCTACCATTATCAAAATAAAAAAGTAATAAAAGATTATTTCTAAATACACTCTGTGCTCTGTAGGCCTATTTCTCAAAAGTAGGGCCTACTAGTGTTTTGATTAATATTCACAGTTTTCACGGCTAACCTCAAAAACTGTGAGATCCACATCCAATAAAAAATTCCAATTAACTGAATTGAAATTGACACTCGCATTTCTGATTTCCGTTTTTTAAAAAGCTCATTCCGACCACTAAGAACTCAATATTCTTCATCAAAACAACTACAGCTATATTTTAAAATAGTTACTTACAGGGATCAGTTTGATTTGGGGAAAAGAAAGAAAGAAAAAAAAAAAAGTCAGTAAAGCGATGAAAACTCACTTCAAAGTCTTCCATGAAGCACATCATCAAAACTAGCAGATGGAAAATTTTGCTGAATACTTCTTCAGAAACAGTGAGAGCTGTAGAACATCCCTATAAAAAGTTATCCGATTGATATTCACGAGTAAGCCGGTTGGAAACTGATCAGAAGAGAGAGCCTGACCGCTTTCCCGTGACTCAAAAAGCACCGGCAGTTTCCCGACGTCACGCGAGCGGAGTTTTTACTCTGTTGCACAAACTTCAACCTGCCATTACTCCCAAAGTACTGAACGGATCTTAACGAGATCAATTTCTTTGGAAAGCAAAATTAAGCAGCTTTTTAAATGATAGTATTCACGGTAGAAAATATTCAAGCAGTTAAGCAATGACAGATCTGGAAACTTAAATGGGCGTCTACATGCACAATTTTCACAACACAACCAGCGAGTGTCTGTTATGCCCAGTTTGACGGTGGCTGTTGCTGCCTTTCTGTGAAACCGTTTATGGCGCGTGCGCTGTCCGGAGCAAGAGTCTATTTGATGCACGTGCCAAGGCGCGCAGGTGTGACACACTTGCATGAAATTTATACAAAAATTAATGTAGACAAATATTTTATGCCAGATTACGGCAGCATGTTACAAAAAATAAAGAAAAAATCCATATCCTTGTCTCCAATTTACGAGTCCTAATGCAGTTAATGCACAAGCCTGAGTCATCAGTGCTCATGTCCAAGTCAAGTCAGGAGTCCTTAAAATTAAGGCACGAGTCGGACTTGAGTCCGACTCCTGGACTCAGGTACTACAAGCCTGTAGGGAATCATCAAAATTAAAAGGCTTGAGATTTCACTTTATGTACAATGAATACAGAATATGAAAATTTACCTTGAATTAAATTATGACTAACTTTTTCCACGATATTTTATTTTTTTGAGATGCACTAGTGCATGCACACACACAGTACTGTGCAAAAGTCTTAGGCACGTAAAGAAATGCTGCAGAGCAAAAATGGCTTCAGACAAACGTTTCAACATAATAATAAAAAAAAAAAAAACTATAAAAACAGCAGTAAGCCATAATAAATGAAACAGTCAAGATTTGGTGCGAGACGACCCTTTGCTTTAAAAAAAAAAAAAAAGCCCACAGTCTCAAGTACAATTAGTGCAATTTTATAAGGAAACGAGCTGTAGGTTTTACTGGGCATTTTGCAGAATCAGCCACTCAGTTCTTCTGGACACTTTGTCACACTTGCTTCTTAATTATACAGCAAAACCCAGGAACCTTCATTATGTTTTTTTCCTTTAATCTGAAAAGTGGGTGGCACGGTGGTGTAGTGGTTAGCGCTGTCGCCTCACAGCAAGAAGGTCCGGGTTCGAGCCCCGTGGCCGGCG
>JANZLB010000027.1:28793839-28804186 GCA_026167865.1 Notarius quadriscutis
CACATTCACTGGATTGCATGCTTTGACTGGCTACTCTGCTACTTAGCTATCAGCTCATATACTGTGAGCACAGAAAAACAATATGGTGGCGTGTTTTGCTGAACCAACTGAGGACGACATAAAAACTCTACTCGAAAACAAAACTCCCCCAAAATATGGAATGAAAGTATTTGATGGAAAGAACGTATCTTTTTTTATTTTTCAACAATTATTATTATAGCATTTTAAAAAAATTGTGACTGTCATTTCACTGGTTTGTTCGCATTCTTCATCTTAAGCATTAAAACTTGTTGAATTTTTTTAGATGGGTTCAAAAGTTCAAAGATGTTTGAAAATTATATCACTGAAATGTCGAAGGAAGAATTAAATAAATGTCTGTTCATGTAAATCTTGTCAAATTTGATTATTTTACTCTGCAAGTATTCAATTCGTCACATATCCACTAAGCCGAAATTATTTTGGTGGATGTTTTGTATAAAGTTTTTATTTAGCGAATTTGCAAAAAATAAAAATGCTTTGTTTCTCAAAATCCAGTGAAACTGGATATAATAAAACAATTATTTCACTCAATCTCATCATACATGGCTTATAGCCAACTTAGCACTATGCGCCTCATTAATTATCAGCTCATATACGACTCAATTTCATGGAATAATTGTGAAATATATATGGAGGTCAATTCAACCTCCTTCTGTGAACACAGATCAAAACCTCTCTCTCTCTCTCTCTCTCTGCACGCACACATATAAGGGAGAACATTGCCAGTTTGGCATTGTGGATAACAGATTAAACATGATTAAAATAATCATG
Organism: Notarius quadriscutis; assembly: GCA_026167865.1. Taxonomy (NCBI): domain Eukaryota; kingdom Metazoa; phylum Chordata; class Actinopteri; order Siluriformes; family Ariidae; genus Notarius; species Notarius quadriscutis. Next base: position 28,794,650 of record JANZLB010000027.1, read on the forward strand.
ACTGCATGACTAGGTAACAGTGAAATGAGTGGGCACGGGGAATCAGATCTACTTAATTATTTAGTTTATTATTTGCTCATTCTTTCATGTGAACATTTGTTCATTTAATTAAAAACACACTTGGACTGAAAAAAATATTGGCCAAAAATGTTAAATAGTTTAAATTCTTAATTACCACATTTTATATGTAATGCTTAATGACAATACAATATATTAACATATTTTAAACACTATATTTCATTGTTTTTTGGTGAAAAGCAAACTCCATGGGACCTCATCGACTGGATTTAGCAACTACTAATGCCTTCAGCAACTACTGATGCTTATATCGGGGATGCACATTGCAAAGAATCTCTTCATAATGTTGCTCTTAAGACTCCTTCTTATGAGTGAATTCAGGAAAACCACATCCAGAGACAACATTAATTGCTGAAGAGAGTCTTTCAGTTCACTCTTTTGCCCTAAAGGGCAATGTTATCAGGAAACCTACCCCAGATCTGTGTCACATTCAGGCAAAGCATCAGATTTGAGTCACTTCAGCCTGGTAATGTGAACGTAGCCTCTAACACAGATTTAAGTAAACAGACTTATCGAATACAAATGCGAAACTGCCATGCCTGCCAGCTGCGCAGTGTACTCTAGGACATGAAGTTCAAGTTCAGTGCCAATTAAGCTGGATATGTCTGAAATGACAAGAAATTTATACTACTCCACGACATTTGTCTGACAGCTGTAGTTACTTTTAAGGTTACAATTTTCATCTGCTTCCAGTGAAAACTATGTATCTTCAAATTTGGTGAAAACTATGTATCTTTAAATTTGGTGATTTTGAATTTGAAAATTTGCAATAAACTGAAGCATGAATTGTTCCTTTATAGGTTGAGAAAATTGTCATGCATTTTAAGCTAAATATAAAAACCCTCTTGGATTAGCTGGAAAATGCATTGTCATAAAGATGAAAACAGGGCTGGGTTTTTTTTTTAGAGATATACAGTTGTCCCAGGACAGTGATGCTACAAATATATGATAATCTTATGAACTATGATGCATTACTGTAGATTAAACTACCCAAAGGTATATAAAGTACTTAAAATTTACTCAACTGTTAGGTTCACCTGGGATTGAACCCAGGTCACCTGCAAAGCAGGCAGGAGCTCTACCCCATGCCACAAGGTGGTGTGATAAGACTCAGATGCAGAGATAAAGAAAAGATTATTAGTTTCAAGGGTTTTTACTTGAAAAGCAGGGCAGAAGTATTCTAACAGAAAGTAGACAATAATCCAGAGGTAAAATCCAGGCAAAGGGTCAATGTCCAGTATCAGTCAGAATCAGCATGCAATCCAAAAATAGCAGGCAAAAGCAAGTCCATGATAGGCAGGCAAGGATCAGCAACAGGATTACATTCAAGAGAAAACTCAGAGCATAAACTCATGACCAGGCTTCGTCACTGGGTTTGCACAAGCGTGTCAACTCAAGACTGAGCAAAGAACTTAGGAAAACAGGGGGCTTAAATAGGCACATTAACAAGACTCAGGTGAAAATAATACATCAGTAATGAGACAGGTGAGCTAAACATATGACCATCACCAAACAAAGACACTGAGGACCCCATATGGCCAAAAAAGGAATAGCAGTCACAGAAGTCATGACAGGACCCCCCTCCCTATGAATGTCTCCTGATGTTCCTTCTGGGGCAATCAGGATGTCTCTAGTGGAAATCCTTGATGAGATCTGGGTCCAGAATGTCTCAGGCTGGGACCCAGGACTGCTCCTCTGGGCTATACCCCTCCCAGTCCATCAGATACCTCGTCAAACATGATGGGAATCTAGGAGATGGTTAATTGTGTAAACTGGCTCACCATCAATGACTCTAAGAGGTGGTGGGAATCTGGTTGCAGGAGCCAGTGGGCTGGTGGTAACAGGTCGTAGGCAGGAGACATGGAAGGTGGGATTAATATGCATGGCCCAGGGAAGTTGAAGACAATAGGAGACCGGATTAATCCTCCTCAAGACCTTGAAGGGTCCCACGAATTGTGGAACCAGCTTGTGGGACTCCACCCACAGGGGAAGGTCTCATATCAGCAGTTAGACTCTTTGCCCAGGACATAGTGATGAAGCAGGTCTGCATCAGCACTTAGACTGGAGCTGGTTTCATCATGCAGATGTTTGACGAGCTGACCGGACCTTACACCAGATGCATCTGCATCATTGGATGAAGCTCCGGGCTGAAGAGACCCTGACGTCTGCCTGTTGGTCTGGGAACAGTGGAGGCTAAAACCCGAACTGTCACTCAAAAGGTGAGAGCCCTGTAGAAGAGCAACACAGGGTGTTATGAGCATATTCCACCCAGATGACATACTGCTCCAAGATGAAGGGTTAGTGGAGGCCAGGCATTGGAGTGTGGTCTCAAGGTCTTGGTTAAATCTCTCTGTCTGTCCATTAGGCTCTGAGTGGAAGCCAGAGGAGAGGCTGGCAATGGCCCCAATCAGCTTACAAAAGGACTTCCAGAACTGTGAAGTGAATTGGGGCCCATGATCAGAGACTATATCCAGAGGAAGGCCAAAAATTCTAAACACTTGGTGACAAACAATCTCAGCAGCCTTATGAGTGGAAGAGAGTTTGGGTAAAGGGACAAAACAGCAGGCCTGGGGAAAATGGTCCACAATAACCAAAATGACTGTTTCCTTGGGAGGGGGAGACACCTGTACTGAAGTCCATGGAGATATGGGACCAGGGCCATTTGGGTATAGTTAGGGGGTGAAGAAGACCATGGGGAAGGATGTGGGGAGTCTTGTTTTGGGCAGAAAAAGCAGCAAAGAAGGACTTGACATCTCCATTCATCCCAGCCCACCAGAACCACCTCTTCACAAACTCTATTGTCCTGCTCGTGCCAGGATGGATAGTCACTCGTGAGGAATTCCCTCATTGTAGGACCTGGGAGTGCACTGAGGTTGGGACAAAAAGTCATCCTGAAGGTCCATTACCAGGATCTAGCTCTCTCTACTGGTCTTGTTGCACCACTGTCTTGATTCCCCAGCGTACATGAGCCACAATCTTGGAGTCAGGAAGAATGGTCGCCAGTGTATTCTCATAGTCCATGTTCTGAAAAAGCCTGGACAGAGCATTTGGTTTCTGATTCTTTGAGCCAGGGTGATAAGACAACACAAAATCACACCCATTACAGAAAAGGGCCCACTTTGCCTGCCAAGAGTTGAGACATTTGGCTTTCTGCACACATTCCAAATTTTTGTGGCCCGTCCACACCAGGAAAGCATGCTGGGCCCCTTCAAGCCAATGCCACCAAGTGTGCCACCAATGCCACCAACTCCAAGGCTAGTTTGATTGCCAGGAGTTCTCTATCACTCACATCATAATTTCTGTCAGCAGGAGACAGGTGAGAGGAGAAGGCGGCATAAGGGTGGAGCTTGCCATCTTCAGGATGCTGGGAGAAAACTGCACCCACCGCCACATCCAAGGCATCTACTTCAATGAGAAAAGGGAAGGAAAGGTCAGGTAAAGTAAGGATAGAGGCTGAAGTAAACCTCACCTTAAGATCTTGAAAAGCCTTCTCAGCCTCTGGAGATCAAACAAAAGGACCAGACCACATCTTTGTTCAGTTAGACAGTGCTGCAGCCACTGAGCTGAAATTTCTAATAAATTTCCTATAGAAATTCACAAACCCAAGGAAACATTGAACCTCCTTGACAGAGGTAGGCTGGGGCCAGTCACAGACCACTTCAGTCTTCTTCAGGTCCATGTATAGGTTTCCCTTGGACAACATGAATCCCAAAAAGGAAACCTCAGAAACATGGAATTCGCACTTCTCAGGCTTCACAAAAAATGGCCATCAAGAAAGCACTGGGGAATAGCTCTGATGTGATGGATATGCTCATGAAGGGACTTCAAGAATACCAGAATATGATCCAGATAGACAAAGACAGACCAGTTCAACATGTCTCTCAGGATGTCGTTGACGAGCACCTGGAAGACAGCTGGGACATTGGTTGACCCAAATGGCATAACCAAGTACTCATAATGCCCTGTTGGTGTGTTGAAAGTGGTCTTCCACTCCCCCCCCCCGATCCAGACCAGGTGGTAGGCATTGCAAAGGTCTTACTTGGTGAAGATTGTTGCTCCCTGAAGCAACTCAAAGGCAGAAGACATAAGGAGTAAAGGACAACAGTTTCTCACAGTAACGCTGTTCAGTCCATGGTAGTATATACAGGATCGGAGACCGCCATCCTTTTCCCAATGAAAAAGAACCCAGCTCTGGCAGGAGAAAATGAAGGATGAATGATTCTGGCCTCTAGGGAGTCCCTGGTATACTCCTTCATTGCTTTGGTCTCAGCAGGCAAGAGAGAGAAGATTCTACCATGTGAAGGGAAAGTTCCTGAAAGAAGGTCAATCACACAATTGTAAGGCCTGTGAGGAGGCAGTGATGTGGCTCTTTTCTTCCTGAAAAACCCATTCAGGTCATGGTACTCAGGACAACTTGAGAGGACTAGGAGACTTTGGGATGGAGCAGAGACTCTAGATAGGAGACAAGTAGCTTGGAAAGTTGGCCCCCATTTGACCACACTTCCTGAAGACCCATTGATGTGGGAACTATGGTGAGACAACCAGGGAAAACCAAGCAATGCTGGGAACCCAGGAGACTGAATAAGGTTAAATTGGATCTTTTCATGATGACTTCCATCTTTGGACATAAGAAGAGGTGCAGTGACATGGTCAATGGTACCTTTTCCCAAGAGTCTTCCATCAAGGGCAATCACAGTGAGAGGGTGGTCCAAGTTGGTTATGGGGAGGCCACTGGCTAGGGAGGAATCCATGAAGTTACCAGCTGCACTGGAGTCTATGAGGGTCTGTAGAGTATGGTGTTGCTGGTGTCCCCAGAAAAATCATGACCAGTATGTGCAGGCATGTGGTAGAGACTGTGGGAATAAAGGTTGCTCTTTTCACAGTACTCCCCCTCCTGGATGAGACAGCACTTTTTCCAAAAGCTCAGGGCATGATGAGCAAAAAGTGGTCTGGCTTCCCACAATAGAGGCAGCACTTCTCTCTCATTCTATGGTTTCATTCAGCTGGAGAGAGTCTGGTTCCTCAGGACCAGGGAACAAACTCTGGAGGTCCTGTGACCACTACAAAGAACTGAAGGCTGAACCATTGGGATGAGCCTCTTCTCATGCATTCAGTTGTCAAGCCAGATCATTAGGTCAATCAGGGATTCAAGGTCAGTGGCTGGCTCTCTTGTTGCCAGTTCATCTTTGATGCAATTAGACAGGCTATGATGGAAAGCGGCAATCAAGGCTTCCATATTCCACCTGCTGTCTGTTGCCAGAGTGCAGAAGTGCACAACATATTTGGAGTTACCCTAATGCAGCTGGAACAATCTGTTGGCCGCTTCTCTGCCCCCAACTGGATGGTCGAACATTCACTGCATCTCATCTGTGAAGCTCTGATATTTGTAACAGGAGGGGCCCTGCTGTTCCCATATGGCGGTGGCCCAGGCCCGGGCCTTCCCAGTAAGGAGAGTAATGATGTAGGTGATCCCTGAGCACAAAAGCAGGGCAGAAGTATCCTAACAGAAAGTAGGCAATAATCCAGAGGTAAAATCCAGGCAAAGGGTCAATATCTAGTATCAGTCAGAATCAGTATGCAATCCAAAAGTAGCAGGCAAAAGCAAGTCCATGACAGGCAGGCAAGGATCAACAAGAGGATTACATTCAAGAGAAAACTCAGAGCATAAACTCATGACCAGGCTTCATCACTGGGTTTACACAAGCATGTCAACTCAAGACTGAGCAAAGAACTTAGGAAAACAGGGGGCTTAAATAGACACATTAACAAGACTCAGGTGAAAATAATACATCAGTAATGGGACAGGTGAGCTAAACATGTGATAAACATGTGACCGACACCAAACAAAGACACTGAGGACCCCACATGGCCAAAAAATGAATAGCAGTCACAAAAGTCATGACAGGACCCCCCTCCCTATAAATGTCTCCTGACATTCCTTCTGGGGCAATTACGATGTCTCTAGTGGAAATCCTTGATGAGATCTGGGTCCAGAATGTCTCAGGCTGGGACCCAGGACCACTCCTCTGGGCTATACCCCTCCCAGTCTACCAGATACCTCATCAAACATGATGGGAATCCAGGAGACAGCATATTAACAAGACTCAGGTGAAAATAATACATCAACAAGTGTTGTCAGGCAAAACAAACCTCGCCTGGTAGCACTTATAATGAATATGAAGGAAGATATCACGAAAAAAAATAGGTAGCCTATGGGTACATGTGGCTACTGCTTATAAATAAAATTGTTTTCTGATACCATGTCCATACACATATTAATCACACTGGTACCATGATGCTTCAGTGCACAGGCGAGCACCCTTGCACTGACGTCACATTTACCTGAGCAACTGTCACTACCCTATGCCTATGGGACAAGTGAACTTTGTTTACATACTGTTCACATACTGAAGCCAAGTGAAGATGTCCAGCGTCTGTTGCCCAAAGAAGACTACAGCTAAAAAAGCTCTACTACCGGATTACTTGAATAATCTTAGTCAGAAGGAAGCAAAGGATAGATATACACAGAAATTAGAGTTTATTAGTGGTTATAATCCATATAAAATTCCCCAAAACAACTGGAGTGATGGTGCAATTTGTGGCCTAGCATTAGCATGAGCTACATATTGGAATATGCCTTCTTATTCCTGAAGAGTCCCAACATGGAACAGTTAAAAAAAATGCAAAAGCAAGAAAACCTTCTTTGTGTAAATACTTTTCCCCAACATCAGCTTTTGGGAACAGAATGCTGTGAAAGCCAAAGCATTTACTCTCAAAGAACTCCTACCTGAACTGTTGGTTAGATGATATTCCAGCCCTCCATGTCTCAACAACCCCAAGGACATCTAGGTACAGAGCTATTTGCACTCTATTATTTATACAGTGATGCTTATTATTGTTAAAACAATATCTGAAGTGTTATTTTTTTTTGTAAAATAACAATATATCTTGCTCTAGAACTTCAAACAATATTGTAAGATTTTATTTTAATTTTATCTAATAGTGAATGGTACAGTAATTTCAAACGCTAACAGAATCAGCACATTCCAGTTGTAACTAAAATCATATAATATATAATCACCCTTGTAATAATAATTTCAATAAACGGTTAATGTTCGGTTCCCTCTTCATTTATTCTCGATTCAAAAGGCACAACTGAGTCGCACAGGTTGATCAGTGCGTAACGGACAATAACAATTTTATCCAAAATAGTTTTTCTGCATTAGTCGATGTATTTCTATTTCACATGCATGCAGCTGTTGTAAAGTTCAGTGTGTTTGTGTAGAACTCTCTTGAACTGGGGGTTCATTACTACACTCTGGCTCCATGGTGGCATTTTGCCCAGGACTGGGTTCCTCTGATAACAGAAACAAAGCTCCAGCGCTCTCTGCTCTTAATCTCTTCTGTTCTCGCAGGATATCGCGCATGTCGCTCCTTGTTGTTTTTTTTTTTTTTACCGAGTTATGTCCGAGTTGTTTGAAACCAATCGGAGTTTTCCGTGTCGAATAAGGAAGCAGCTTCACCTCTAAGAAAATCAAACACTTTCATGAAGAAGCTGACTCGAAAAAATAAAACGAGATTCTTAAGCAAACTCTTCCATACTCGCTTCCGACTTTGCATTATTTAAAATACATTTTAAACACAATCGCGAATTTCTCTGGAGTTTTCAGGCTGAGCCCCTCTCGTTCTATTCTCTTTGACCACGCATTTCTTTGTTGTTCTTGAAGCATTTGCTTCTCTTTGTTTGCGTTTTTCTTAATAGCGGGGGGACGGTAATGCCTTCTACCCGTTTCTTGAGTTAAACAACCCAAAACAGGGCAAAAATGAACCATATTGAAGACAGATTAAGCCTTGCTTACACGAAAGACGGTGTCTGTTTGACCCCCAGGTATAATCATCATGTGATGCGTGACGTTATGTGCAAGGGGTCTATAAAAACACCACCGGTACGCTTTACCTAGGTGTCAAGTTTAGCGGTATCGGCAGTCCTTTTGTCCATTTTTGATCCTTTGCTCACCGTTCTTGATAACTGTTAGTGACGGATACCTAAGTGAGGCTTGTTAAGCTTTTGGTTAACTCACTTTGGCACAGGACTAATTATAGTACCATGTACCTGTTCCGGATTAGAGCGCAGTCACAGCGCACGCTTATAAGGACTATCTAAAACACACAGACTTGGCGAAGGATACGCCAATACATGTTATGGCACTAACGTATTGTTCACTTGACTGTGGACTTGATTACTTAATGTTTGTCTCTGGTGGGTAGAGGAGCGCATGGCTCAGTGTGTCATGTAAGCAAGTGAATGAGGGATGTAATTGCAGGAAGACTGTTGATTTACAAACAGGCGGGAAAACAGTTCAAAAACTTAAGACAAAGGCAGGGTCGTGAAACTGGTGATGGTCACAAGAGGCTCAAACAGAATGGCGGAGGCAAAAACGAAAAGCAGAGTCCAAATACACAAAACAAAGTCAAACCCAGATGCAAGGCTTGGTAATGTGAGACATTAGGTACAGTGCGTATACCTCACCAAGTCTGTGTGTTTAGAGAGTCCTTAGAAGTGTGCGCTGTGATTGCGCTCTAATCCGGAACAGGTACATGATACTATAATTAGTCCTGTGCCAAAATGAGTGCCAATGCGCATGGACATGACACAGGTGATTTTTTTTTTTTAAGACTCCGACTCGTCATCACTCAAGGTGAAGGACACAAACTGAGTTCGTTATATGCAGAAGAGTTTGTTACAGTGCAGTTTGCTTCTGATCCAAGGCTGAAGGCCCATCAAGACAAGGCACAAATATAATCCGCTGTGCTTTTTCAACCGAGCTCTTTCTGATTTCGACTTTCTGATTTCGACTCCGCTACAGTCCTGAGTCTCAACGTAGCTGCATAGTTGGAGGTTTTCCTTCCAGCCAACATATTCTTGGGTTTCAGCAGTCACGTGACTTTTCTTAGAGGTTTCACTTCCGGTAAAACAGCTGGTGGTCAAGCAAACCAAAATGGCTGCCGTAAGCCACTGCTGGCTATAGATATATTCCGAAGATTGCTATGCGCAATGGAATCGACCCGTACAGTCTGGGAAAGAAGGATTTGTCATACCATCTCGAAAACTACCCTTCAGTCGAGTTCCCCGACATCTCGAACTATCTGGTGTTGCAGACGTCCTTCCACACCGCAAAACAGATGAAGGCGTGGAAGAGTATGGAGGCTTACAACTTTCTGTATGTGGCTGGGTAAAGGACCTCGCTATCAAGTCACTGCCCAATGAATCCTGTATTGTTTTTGCCCGTTTAAGTACGTGTTTGTTTGTTTTTATTGAAGCTTTTCGTTCGCATCTTTACAACGAAGCGCTGCAAGTTGAAGTGTAAACAAACAACAGCTCGCTTGATTCTCACTTGTGTTGGCTCTTATCTCTCAGGTAAATCATTCACAAAGATCATCAGAAACCCCTTTAAAGAC
>JANZLB010000027.1:29031900-29042011 GCA_026167865.1 Notarius quadriscutis
ATACACACACCCATAACTATGATTTAATCATAATTAAAACCTACCTCGGCCAAGTTCTAGTGTTAGAAAAGTATGTAGTAATGACAAAGCAGAGCTTTCTGTATGCATTTGTTTTTACACAAGTATTGAGTTATAGCATGGTGTATATACATACTGTTTTACTTTGTTTAAGAAGCACATTATGAAAATAAGTTGACAGTGGCTTTCAAATCATTCATTGCTTTTTACCTTTCTATGCATCATGCTGAGCCAGAATGCTATTAGCATCCACTGATGGCTCTTTTTCAGCTCTAGCTCATGTTTACACTATCCACAACACACAAGTTCTTTCTGAAAATACAGAATATGCACAGGAAATGCACATGATTTTAAATCCTGTTTCTTTTTCTTTTCCTCATTAGTCTCCCCTCCACATTTCAACTCTTACTTCTCTTTTTCTTCTCAGCAACAGGAGAGCCTAACATCTACCGGAAGCCTCCCATCTATAAGAGACATGGTAGTGTTCTTGGCCCACCCTATTCCTCTGTCTTGGCTGTTGGCAACTGGGAAATGTGTGCTGGCTTAGTGTTTGATATTCTTTTAGTGTAACACCAGGGTGCAGTTTAACAATGTAGGAAAGCAGTGCTGTGTACTCTTTGTGAGTCTGAAGCACAGAATACCAAATCACTAGATCATTTAAGTTTCCTCCTTTAACATATATTGAAAATTTGATTGATTTGAACTGAGCATACTGACAACTGCAGCTGACCACCAAATCTCAACCATGCAGACTTACAAAAGGGCAATCAGTAGGATCGTATGCTTTAGAAATGACTTGTTATGCCAGGGATTATGGAGAATTCTGTTGTATCTTTAAGAATAAGATGGTATGCTGTGTGATTGAGTTAACCCCAGACCATGTATTTGCACTTTGAATTAAAAGGAAATAAGGTCACTAGAAAAAAAATGGGGGAAAAACCTATTAAATTATAATTGCCACATACTGCGCATTATTTGGTAGTTAGGTAAACGTTGCCTGGACTTGTGCAATTTGGCTGGTTCTTCGTTGAGAAGCTTTGTAAACAAGCTTTTTCCCCCCAGCAAAGTGCTGTTTAAGTGACACATTTTTATAAATATTCAGTGTAAGCTACATACAGATTTTGTCCAATATTAAGGTCACACACTTCACTTTCACTGACATTTATTAGGGTCTTCTTAAAGTTTCATAAATGTGAACTCATTTTCTTGAATAGCAGTACCAATGCATTGTTCCCTCCTAATTGTACGACACTCTGCAGAGTGTGTACAGATGGGTGACAAATTAAAGGTACAAATGATGGCTGTGTTCTGCTGTGGGCAGAAAACATTTGCTGCCAAAGTTTTCATCCATTGAGTAACCATCCCCTTGGAGGGGATGGTTACTGCAAATTAATACAAAGTTATTCTGTCTGATCACCTTCTCCTATGCTGAAACATTCTTGTCCTGATTCAAGTGATCTTTTCCACTGTACCATGGACAGGCCTTGCAGGCTCACTAAATTATATAATGGATAACAATGATGTAAATCATATGTTATGGCCTTCACATTCACCAGATCTCCTTCACCAGATGAATGGTGTTAATCTCTTTGGTACAGTTCCAAAGATTTGTAGAATCTGCGCCATGAAAGATGTTCCGACATGCTTTTGGTGCCCCAAGACCTTGCTAAGACACTATTTTTTTCTTTCTTTCATTAGTCACCTGTCTGTGTGTATCCTTGTGTGTAGAGTTTGTTTAATAGATTTTCTCAGTGTGAGCTTGTGTAATTGTACATTGTCATTACAGGCTTGTGACTTTTTATTAACATCATAGGCCCAATTTATACCTGTACATTTCATACATCTTAAGTACCAGGATTATATGCAGATAGATAATATCCATATAAAACTCCAGATGGATATGGACTCAAGACATGTAAAACAGGTTTAAATACAATAGAAAAAAAATCATAAATCTTAATGCAGAAGGTCCTTGTAAAGCTGTTGTCATTATGTCACATGAATGATTTAGGGTGCAGCAGCCATCTTTTAGATAAAATGAGTTGAAGCTGGTGGATAAGTGTTGCTAACTGATTTGCGTACTGTTATAATGCAGTTGGACATCAGTCTGGCTAACTGGACATGCATTTGACTACAAGTATAAATGCATGTGATTAAAAACTCCTTGGTATACAAACCATATATAAGACGTGTGAAGTGACTAGGTGTGAACAGAGTAAATAACAGATTCAAGATTTAATATTTTCTACATATAATTACTTGCACAACAATATGAAACAATTAAAATCAGGCTCCAAGGAAAAGAGTGAAACTTTCTACAAATATAATGTGTAATTCAGGACCATACCCCCATATCTCTATCAGGAGAAACAAATTATTCTCATTGCCTATCCAGCACATGTATTGGATGACCATTTCTTGAGCATATAATTGAGATTACACTGATCAGCCACAACATTAAAAGCACCTGCCTAATATTGTGTAGGTCCCCCTGGTGCTATGCAAACAGGTCTGACCCGTCAAAGCATGGACTCTACAAGGCCTCTGAAGATGTGCTGTGGTATCTGACACCTTGACAGTAGCAGCAGATCCTTTAAATCCTGTAAGTTGCGAGGTGGAGCCTCCATGGATCAGACTTGTTTGTTCAGAACATCCCACAGATGTTCAATTGGATTGAAATCTGAGGAATTTGAAGGCCAAATCTCCTTGTCATGTTCTTCAAACCATTCCTGAACAATGTTTGTAGTATGGCAGGGTGCATTATCCTGCTGAAAGAGGCACATGAATGTTAGAACCCAATGTTTCCCAGCAGAACGTTGCCCAGAGTGTCATCATTCCTTCGCCAGCTTGTCTTCTTCCCATAGTGCATCCTGGTGCTATTTCTTCTCCAGGTAAGTGACACTCATGCACCGGGCCACCCACATGATGTAAAAGAAAATGTGATTCATCAGACCAGGCCACCTTCTTCTACTGCTCCATGATCCAGTTCTGATGCTCACATGCCCATTAGAGATGCTTTCAGCAATGAACAGGGTCAGCAAGGGCACTCTGACTCCTCTGTGGTCAAGCAGCCCTATATGCAGCAAGCTGTGATACGTGTTCTGACAGCTTTTTTAGAGATTTGTTATAGTAGCGCTTCTGTCAGCTCAGACCTGATGGGCTAGCCTCCAATCCCCACATGCATCAGTGTGCCTTGGGCACCCATGACCCTGTCACTGGTTCACTGGCTGTCCTTCCTTGGACCACTTTTGGTAAGTACTAACCACTGCATACCCAGGAACACCCCACAAGACCTGTTGTGTTGGAAATGATTTGACTCCGTCATCTAGCCATCACAATTTGGCCTTTGTCAAAGTTGCTCAGATCATTACACTTACCCATATTTTTCCTGCTTCTGACACACCAATGTTGAGAACTGACTGTTTACTTGCTGCCTAATATATTGCACCTCTTGACAGGTGCCACTGTAACAAGATAATGAGATGTTGTCAATTTCATCTGACAATCGTTTTAATATTATGGCTGATCGGTGTATACCTGATGTGAAGAGCCTCAAAAGGCTCATATCCTCCTTGCAGTCCTCTTTCGCATGTCTTTGCAGTGAAGATAGAGCCGAGAGCCTTTTTTATGGTGGTAATATGACTCCTCTTGTATAGACATGTTCTGCTGATACACTTTAGCCTATATGCATCTCTGAGATGGCATTAGCTGGTACCCACATGAGTATATACACATACTTAGATTATCATATACTGTATCTAGATGATAATCCTGCGCATTTTTGAAACTGATTGATTCACCCTTCCAGATCCATTCAGCTCCAGAATTATTGACACACTTGGTAAAGATGGGTGAAAAGGTTACAAAAAAAAATGTCTTAATGTTAGATGTTAAAGGTACACCATGTAGGATTTAGGGGGCTCTATTAACAGAAATGGAATATATATCTATCTATGAACTAAGATTTCATTTGTGTATAATTACCTGTAACTATGAATTGCTGTTTTCATAAGCTTAGAATGAGCCCTTTATATCCTCATAGGACATAGGTACATTTCCATGGAGGCTGCCATTTTGCACCACTGTGTTTCTACAGTAGCCCAGAATAGACAAACCTCTGCAGAGTACCTTTCACGTTTCACGTTTTTACAAGTGGCAGCATGAATCCAGAAGAAAGCAACGTAAGGAAGATGGAGAAGAAAGGAAAACATAAAAGAAGAAAAAAGAGGAATCTGTGTTTGCTGGTGCTGGCTAACAAGTTTGAGAGCCCAATTTTATAAAAATGGAGGCTCATACTATTATTTAGCAGAAGAAGAAAAAAAATAAGGGACCATGAATCCTCATCAAAGAAGTGAAAGCATGAATCAAAATCAGATCGGCTAGATCAGGACAGGTGATGGCAGAAAACAAGGATAATTTTCCTTGCCTAACCTGCTAAATAGTGGTGTGGCCTTTCCCAGATGGAAATCACTGAGTGACAAATGTTTTCAAAGTGATGCCGAAGTTGCCTGTTTTCTGCTGGACAGGTAATTGAGTGCAATAATCAAAGTGCAATTACAAATATATTTGATACCTTTAGCTAGAACATGGCCATGGAATCCAAATAACTTCATCTGAGTCTATTTCCTATTCTGAAATGAAAATCAGAAAATGAAAAAGGTGTTGTTGGGTTTTTGTTGTTGTTGTTGTTTTGTTTTATTTTTAATGATCACTATAATGTTTTAACAGAAATGAAGCCATTTTCCATTTAATTTTGTCCTCAAAGTAGAATTTTGTTTCCTTACAACAGATTTTCATATAGTGAGTCAAAAATGAGTAAAATCCAGTTTCCTTTACTACAGAATGGAAAAATTGGGGGCAGTTTTTCAAATCTTTTTCAAAAGTTGAACTGGAAGTATTCATTGTCAGTATTTTTAGCCAGAGTAGCAGCAGGTTAGGCATGAAAATCTGTGTCCCCAGGGTATTTATAAAATAAGATATGTGACGCATGCTTCAGATGTAAATTGGACATATTAAGCGTGGAAAAAACGAACAAACCCACAGATACATGGTTTTCAGTCTACGCGGATTCTACCCTTGACTTAAGTTTATCACCTATGCGCCATGATGGTAATTACACGATTCGGCTGGCGCAAATCTAAAATCTGAGTGTCTTATGTAAATGCCATTTATGTTCATTCTGCCCTTGACTTACGTGCTTTTCAGCTGCACTTTTGAGGGCTGTAGTAAATCAAGTGCCACCACATGGAAAAACAATCTATTGCCTTTTAAGTTGGCAGTAGGCCTACTTTAACATTATTATACATGTACAGTTTCAAAATTCTTAACTTTGTGTGCCATATATTTTAAGTTACATTTTGTAACCCTATATTGCATTGTTAAACAGAAAAAGGTTTTACATCACATGGTGTTGTGAACAACCCCAGTAAATAATTAGTTCTATTATTAGAATATCAACAATTGGAATAAAACAGAAATGTCAATTATAAACCAAAATGCCTGCTCTGCATTTGCTTTTGCTCCTGAGAAAGTGTGTGTTCCAACCTTGCCTTGATCTAGCCTACTGGGGTTCACTGATACGCAGTTCATCCAGCGATTTTTGTCTCAACCGTGAAGCCATTGTCCAATAACAGACTCCTGGATGAACAGCGTTCTAGCCACAGTAATTACCCACATTCCCTACCGCTCCTCATCTAAATGAGTTTTTATTAATGAATCATCACAGGTCAAACATGTCTTTATACATAGGCCTAGCACATGTGGCATGATGTTTAGTATATTTATTTTTAGAGTTGTGTCATACATAGAAACTAATACCTTCCTTTGAGCTGACTGTTAATATAGGTAAGCTGTCCCTGTGCATTTATTTTCAAAATCAGAGTCTGTTTTATGGTTTGAATGGATTTCAATGACATTCACATGGTAAATGCACAACTCCACATTCCATAATTTTCCAACAGCCAAAATACATGAGGGTGACTCAGTCTACATCTATTCTAAATAAATCACACCTTTATTCATAAAGCCACCTTGATTTTGAACTTCCACGAAGCCGGTGTGATTGAAGAGCATAGGGGAGAATATGTGTAACTGAAATGTGCGTATGGGACAATTGCACCCTAATATTCAATAATATTCACAATAAAATGCTAGCACAATGTGTAACAAGTAGGAATATTCATGAGCAATAAAATGCTACCACGACATGGAACACACCACACTATCTTGCACGGAAGTTGTGACCTATAGTTTTATAGACTAAATAACAATGCAATTTCTAAATATCTATTTAAAGTAACCTCATAAGTTGACAGGATAGTAGATTCAGTTGTAGATGATGACATAATTTTGGAAGTATGTTATAGGCACCAGACAGCCACCATGCGTTCTAATATGTGCTTGGAAAGAGAGGTGTATTCAGTTGATTGTAAAGCTGCAGTCTCACTGCTAGGTGCCACTAGATCATACATGGTGTACCTTTTAAATAGCACACTGTATTCTCACACAGAAAATATGATATACATTTTAATATTAATGGAAGTACATTTATTCTAAGATTTTTTTTTTTTTTTACTAAAACCATGAGTCACAATTATTGGCACACCTAGAAAATCTTATGAACAAAAAGGAACTAAAGCATTTTTACTCACTGTCCACTTTACTGTACATCCATGTAGTTATGTAGTCATTCATGTGGCAGTAGTATAGTGCATAAAATTATGCAGATACATGTCAAGAGCTTCAGGTAATATTCACATCAAACATCAGAATGAAGAAAAAGTGTGATCTCTAAGACTTTTTGATCATGGCATGAATGTTGGTACCAGATGGACTGGTTTGATTATTTCATAAACTCATAAACTGCTGATCTCCTAGGATTTTCACACACAACAGTCTCTAGTGTTTATACAGAATTTTTTTAAAAACAAAAAACTGTCACTCACGCACTGTTGTGTGGGTGGAAATGCTTTGTTGTTTAGACAGGTCAGAAGAAAATGTCCAGATTGGTTTGAGCTGCCAGGAAGAATATAAACTCAAATAATCACTCTTTACAACAGTATTGAGCAGAAAAGCATCTCAGCATACACAAAACCTTGATCTTGAGGTGTATGGGCTACAAAACAGAAGACCACATTCCACTCATTGCCACAGACTCGTTGAAATTTGACAGTCGAAGATTTTTAAAAAAAAAGTCACCTGGTCTTTTTCCAGTCTTCAAGTGTCCAGTTTCAGTGAGTCATGTGCCCATGATAGCCTCAGATTCCTGTTCTTGGCTGCTTCTTCTTGGTTCTGTTGTAGCCCATCCACATCACAAGCGATGTTTTGTGCATGGTGAGCTGCTTTTCATTGTTTAGGAACTCTTAAGCAGTCACCCATTACTTCCTGTTTCATTAAAGTATAAACATGAAGTGACACAAAGGCCAAATTCATCAACATGGGAAACATTAGAGAACACACAAATGAGACAAAAACGGGTTTTTACCTTAAATGAGACAAAAGTGCGTTGATTTCATAAAAAAAAACCTACGATTTGCAGAGGTCACAAAAAGTACACACCAAATTTACTTAAGTAGAAGTACAGATACGTGTGTGTGTGGGGGGGGAAATACTCTGGTAGAAGTACTGATTCTGATTCTTTACTCAAGTAAAAGTACAAAACTACAGACTCTGAAATGTGTTCAAAGTAAAAAGTAGCCCTTTGAAGTACATTTCTACTGGTTGTTTCTGTGCAAAGCTAACTGAACCTCATGTAATGTAATATAATATATTCGTGGTCGGCATGTATGTGGAAGGAGGCAAACCCATGATTTCTTAAATTACTTATTAAATAATACCCTATATAAAGGTGCTCCACTGCAAATAGTTTAATTGGCAAGTAATTTGTGACAAATAATACATTTTGCATGTGCAGTCGATTGATTAACATTGACTGTGTACAGCAGACTAACTGCAAACCAAGCTGCATATAATGGTAACTTGTAGATATCCTTACCTTAATAACGGGCCCTTATATGCTTGCTAATAACTTATTTGAAGAGTTTGATGAGCATACATCACACACAGCTAGAGCATTATGTATTTATATAGAACAATTTGGAATATTTACACAAAAGCATTTAAACAGTCAAAGAAAACCCATTCACCTCAGTTTGCTGAATTTGAATGCAGCTGATGTTTGGATTCACAGCCAGGGTTGGCAGATTGGGTTGGTGTAATTAGTGTCCTCTTTTCTGTGTGTTATTGCCCTGTCCATTTAGGTTGAAATCAGCGCAAGATGATGCTAAATAAAAACAATTGATAATTCCCCTCAAATGCAAAACTAAAGGAACTAGTCTGATTTGAAAATATAAGGAGTATAAAGTACAGATATTTGTGTTAAAAAGTAGGCAGTAAAAGGAAAAAGTTGTCAGAAAAATACTCAAGTAAGGTACAGATACATGAAAACTCTACTTAACCCCTTCAGTGCCCTTGGACGAGTCACGTACGTCATGAAATATTTTACCACTGTGCCTTATGACGGAAAAATGTTTTAGGCATTGACTGTAATTCATATGTGCCACTGTGAAGTTAAAGTAATGTGCCATGTAAGGTACATAAAAGGAGGTGTTTATGACAAGTAGCGTACGTCATAAGGCACAGTGGTAAAATATTTCATGACGTACGTGACTCGTCCAAGGGCACTGAATGGGTTAAGTACAGTAATTAAGTATTTGTACCTCTGTCTACTTGAATGAAAATGCCCACATCCACTCTTAGGGCAATAATTAGGAACTTTTAAACAGAGTTAATTAACCTGCCAGGAAGAATAAAATACAAATAAAATATTTATAGATTTCAAATCTTTTTTTTTTCTTGAGGTCTATTGGGTGATTTTCTGTTAAATACATTTTCCTATACCTATAGTTATTTACTGTTATTGTTCATAAATCACAAAAAAGTCTTCAACAACAAAAAAGAATTAAATCTGTAAATATTTTATTTGTAATATTGAACTTTAACCTGCATAATTCTGTTTCTCATGCGAAAATATAATCTTGATATCATGCATGAAAGACCAATAACCAATGAGATCTGAGTTGAACTATCATCCATTTAATTTGTGTTGGTCTAAAGTCACTTTTATTCATGGGAGATTCTGTGAGATTACAAGTTTTGAGAGTCAGGACTGTTGGTTGGGCCTGATTTCTGAGCATAATCTGAAAGTGTTTGATGTTTTTATTCTGGGCAAAGCTTATAACATGTCTGAAGGACAATCTAAAACAAAGAGAATATGGGAAAAGTTACAACCCCAATTCCAAAAAAAGTTGGGATGCTGTATAAAACTTAAATAAAAACAGAATGCAGTGATTTGCAAATCCTTTTTGACTTGTATTCAATTGAATACAACACATAGACAGGATATTTAATGTTCAAACTGAAACTTTGTTTTTTGTAAATATACATTCATTCTGAATTTCATGCCTGCAACACCTTCCAAAAAAGTTTACCACTGTGTTACATCACCTTTTCTTTCAACGACGAATTTGAGAACTGAAAATACTAATTGCTGAAATTTTGAAAGTGAAATTCTTTCTCATTCTTGCTTGATATACAACTTCAGTTGTTCAACAGTCTAGGGTCTCCATTTTAGTATTTTGTGCTTCATAGTGCACCACATGTTTTCAGTGGGAGGCAGATAGGCAAATTTAGCGCCCGCAGTGTCCCAGCTTTTTGGAATTGGGGTTGTATTATATAAGGGTTCTTTCACATTTTCAACATTGGGGGGAGGAATATAAATTCTTAACCAATGAGAAAAAGTTGGCATGGTATGTTGACATTGAAATTAAAACTGAAAAGAATAATTTGTAGATAATTTTTGACCTGTATTGCAAACACAATAGCACATTATTTTATATGTTTTACCTCATGAATTTTATTGTTTTTTTAAACAAACACTTCTTTTAATTTTGATTCTTATAACACATTTAAAAAAAGTTGGGACGACAAAGCATTTACCACTTTGTAATATTGCATTCCTTCTCATCTCATCTCATTATCTCTAGCTGCTTTATCCTGTTCTACAGGGTCACAGGCAAGCTGGAGCCTATCCCAG
>JANZLB010000027.1:29099808-29110447 GCA_026167865.1 Notarius quadriscutis
CGGCTCACAGGGCATTCATTCATACTAGAGACCACCGCACAATTAATGAAAAAAACGATGCAATGACACCTTTAATCTGGCATTTAAATAGGCAAATTCTCTGCCATTTGCATTTCCATTTTCCAGTTGCTTTTCTCTGATTAATTAGAGAGTCACACCGATTAATATTTCATTGAAAAATAATTTTTTTATAATTCCTCTTTTTATTGCACAATTAGTCAGTCATTAATTAAAAGCTGTGTTACTATTTCCTTGACACCTGTGGTCCCTCATACTCGGTGATGTTTAAACCGGCCAATTCTCGACACTAGGACCCAGGCGCCACGGTGAGGGGAAGCTGAGTGCATCTTCTTTGGGACTGTTTGAGCTGTAGTAGGCTGGTTCTGTGACAGAGGCTGCACGCGGAGAGAAATGCTCACATTGGAAAAGTTAAGGATTTTTAGATGACGTTCCGCACATGGAGGGAAGCAACGAGAAATGTAAGTAGCCTGTAGCGATCCGAGTTAACTTGATTTGTCGTTGCATTTGCAGAATCTTTCAATCACGTAGCTTGGGTTCTCACTAAAACACTTAGAAAGAATAGAAAGCGCAGATAAATTCAGGTGTTGCTGGGGTGTCACAAAACACTTTTGGATTCCTGCTCGTTAAGGGAAGTGAGGAATCCAGTTTACCTTTAGTCGAAAATGTTATTCCAATGCGTCTCACATAAGTAAGTTTAGAATGGGAATGTGGTCCGGCTTGTGTGCTCAGCATTTCTCCCTCCAGGACCAGTGCTGTGGCCAGAGGCGCCTCTGGAGGGTGAGGTGTGCAGCTTGGACCCTTAAGTGGAGGGGGCCCTCAGGAGCCATTTCATCCACAGGTTCTGCCTTAAATACACCTGCAAAATAAACATACTTGTGCGGGTGAGTGGTTAAGTGACTCACAAATGGATTTACTTTTCAGTTTCCTCCAAGTCTTGTTCTGATCCCACATTCCACTTTTTTAGTTTATAATGACAAAAGCCTGTCTTTATGAAGGTGGCATGCCTAACAAGACACCACATGGGGAAGGTTTGTATATTGGGAATACTTTCTTTAGGTAGCTGCTTTCTTGGCACAGTGTTCTGCAGAGGAATGGCAAAATGCTGCGCAAAATGTTTCTGCACGTCCAGGAGCAATCAGCATGCTTGTAGCTTTGAAATTTTCATTAGTTTTTTTTATTTAGTGTTTCAGTTTTTTAAGCTATTTCAGTTTAGTTTTAGTTAGTTGTCTAAGTGCGTAAGTATTTTTTTATTTTGAGCAACTGACTAGTTTCAGTGTTAGTTTTTCACAGACATAGATATTCCACAAGAACTAGAGAAGATAAGAAGACCTTTATTATCCCATAATGGGGAAATTTCCTGTTTGCTGAAGCACAGTGGATAGCAGCAGAAGAGGACATATCAAGCCACACAAGTAATAATAATAGTAATAATAATTTTAATTTATTTTTTATTCTTAGATAAGCTATAGATAGAAAACTAAACTGTTTAATTCTGGCACAATTAGACAACATATTGGTTTGGCTGATTTCTTGTCATCGATATCCAATTTTGTATATTGCATTGATGAATATATTGATTTAAAATGCATATTTTAACACTGAAATAATGCTTGGCAATAATTGAAAATATGTGACGAGGGTTTGTGATCACTCTGAACGTGTCAAACAGGAGTGTCAGCATTTAGTGAACATGTTATTTGTGTGTTTTATATCTGATATAAAAGAAATCTGTGTTTGCTCAACTAAATGAAACTGGATGTTGTGTTATCGTAGGTCTTTCTGATGGAGAATTTTCCTTCGTTTCTTACAAATATAAGGCTTATTTATATTTTTAAATTGCAATAAGTATTGTTTAATTTAAAATTATTGTATATAAATGGTGTTTGCTTGTAATCATGGCAACTTGTGTCAGTTGTCATACCTGTTGTGACCTTGAGACTTATCATAGGTAAGAGCATTTTTAAATGTTTTTGAGCTAGATGAAAACAGGGAAATTGTCTGGCTTAGCACACTTTTTGTTCATGCATAAATCCCTCCAGTAAAGTTAGTTTACAGTTATTGTAGCTATGTGGAATTCAGCAAGCTATAAAAATGCTGTACATGGACTTTACCGAGCTCAGTTCTCCCATCCATCCATCCATCCATCCAGTGTTCTCTAATCCTTTAAATAGATTCTACACCCTTCCATATGTATGTATGTATGTATGTATGTATGTATGTATGTATGTGCTAAGGTTAGTGTGCACCCTGCCTCACCTGCCTATTCATAACATTGTTTGCTGGTACAATGAAAACTTCCTGCTTCTTCCTTCTCAAGAATATTTGGAATTTGGCCTGGCTAATTCATTTTCTTTTATAGAGTGAGTCTGTTTATAGGAACAACTAGAGAGACAAAGGAGAAGATCTCCAGGGGAGCATCCATGTTGTTCCAGGCTCTATTTTTAAACAATCCTGCTGCCAAATTGAATATTTTCATGGGAATCGGGGCCCATTTCCTCTTTTTCTTGCGTTTCAGTAATCTGTCAGGTTTAGTTAGTTGGGGGCCAAGCTGCGTAGGCACCCATTAGGATTCTACTTTTTCTTATTTTAGATTATCTTTTGGTTACAGTGTTTATGGTAGCCCATCAAACCATATAGTAAATAGTTATGAAATATGGCACACTAATTAGGGACAGTCCTGATTCTTTTCCCCAAGCTTCATGTTTGCACCTCGAATGCTCTAGTGCCACTAATAGGTCAAATTATGGGGGTGCATTTATGAATGTCACCTTTTGAAATGTATGCCCAATTTTCAAATTTGAGGTACCAAAACTCTCTAACAAAATTGGATTCCTTGGCTCAAGCCGACTTCAATGCATCCCATGATGCCAGTTTTCACCATGTTGGATTTTTGTTTTGCCATTTTGGATTTTATCAAAACCGCTTAAGTTTTTCACAAGTCACAAATTTTGTCCAATCTTCATGAAATTTGGCAGAGACAATTTTCAGACCAAGCCTCACAAAACTTATTTGTTGGCTTATCGATTTGCAAAAGCATTTGTCTGTCACAGTCAATTGAAATTAGCAGCGAAGCTGCCAAACAAGAAGGGAGCTCGTATCTCGGCACCATTTTGATGTCTTGGCACCAAACTTGGTACGTGGACTCAGGACCTGATTTTCAGGAAGTGCAAAATAAATGGTGTAATTTTAACTACTGGGGTGTTGCAATCAGTAAAAATGTGTGTGGCTAACTGTTTATGTTGAATTCTCATCTCTGCTAATACCGGGGGAGTTCCCAAAGCTGAGACATGACAACTTTTCAAGTCAATATAATTGATTTGGTTGCCATACTGGATTTTGTCAAAAATGTTAACTTTTCATAGGCTTTTTATTTTGTTCAGTCTTTGCCAAATTTGGCATAGGTGATCTTCAGTCGAAGCCTCACAAAAGCTATTCGGGTTTTTATTATTTATTTATTTATTAATTATTATTATTATTATTATTTTAATTTTCAAAACCATTTGTCCATTACAGCCTAACAAATTCAGGAATTCACTTCAAACAGGAAGTAAACTCATATCTTGGCCAGTCTTTGGTCAGTTGACATGAAACTTGCTGTGAGTGCATACGGCCATGCCTTTGACAAAATGACATGAAATTTCCATGGCAACTGTGCCCTGTGGGCTTGCTTGGCCCCCTCTTCTTTGTAACCTTGCAGTTGTTTTCGGTTTCAGCTGAGTTGATTTGAGTTGCACACGTTACTAACAGTAAAGTCACTGCATATATTTAATCTCTCTCTCTTTTTTTTCTTACTTTTCTAGTTAAGAAATTAAACTTGTTGTGAATCATTAAACAATGAGTAGCAAATAACCAAGCAGGATAAACCTCATGAACTGCATGTGCAGTTCATGATGTTTTGGATAAGTGTATCAGGTAGGCGTGAAGGCGAACAGCTCTCCCTATGGAGCTGTTTCATATGTGGGATTGTCTTTTTATTTGAGAAAGTGGCTCTGAATCATATTTATTGTTTCCTTGGTCTTCCCCTTTCAGCATGTGGAAGAGCTTATGAGTATTAAGAACAAAGATCTCCTGTCTTGTAAATTTCCTAATGACATACGAATTAAATGTGAAGACTATTTCACTTTCCAATCTACTGTCTTTTATTTCACCATGGATTTATTGAATGCCCAGTATTTTGTAGAATGTAACACTAATAGTGTTTTCTGTCTTGAACTATCTGCAAAACTGGGCCTATCATGATTGTTGCAAGCATGCCAGGGCTGCAGGTTCGCACAAAGCACTCTGTTTGCTCTGCCTTTTGGCATTACCTTACGTGAATTAATTGATGGATTTAGATTTGTCAACTGTAGTACAACAAAAGTTGTTTTAACCCTACCATTGGTTGTTTTTAATTCTGAGATTATAGCATGTTGGATTTATCTTTTAAACCACCTTGTTTTATTTTGTGTGCTATGTCACCTTCTGTTTTGATTTTGACAGCTTTATTTATGACACACGCCAACTTTTCCATTTTTAAGGCCCAAGACCAGACAATAAAGAGAAGCTCTAACTGATAGCTTGGCACAAACCAAAAGTGCACTTGGTCAACTCCTCCCCCCCCAGGTTATGCTTTTACCTTGAAATGTTGTTGATCTTAACTAGATAATAATAAAGTCCACAATAGGCCTGCAGCTGCAGGGAGGGTCAGCATATCTCCTGTGACTTATCAATGCTGCTTCAGACAGACTGATCTGTAAAGCTACACTGAGCAACAACGATCCACTTAAACCTGATCTTTGAGGGTGTATTTGAAGGTGAGGCTAGAGGAAATGTGCTGATTTTGTAAGTACCTGGTAACTGTGAGCCTTTTATAAACTATAGAAGTGATTTTATGAATCTTTATGTGAAGTGTTTTGCTCATTGAAGAGCTACTGTGGTGTTGTTAAAACATGGTAACTAGACTTTCTAGACCCTTTTTAAAAATTTTTTCTCTTTCTTGGCTGAAGCTTCCTCTCTGAGCTGATGTACTGTATTAGGAGAGGGTAAGGGTCAGGACTGCACCCTAGTGAGGGGAATTCTGCTTTCTCTGACTTTGCTACACACACACACACACACACACACACACACACACACACACTCCCTTTTACATCTTTTCCATGAGTATTCCTAGACAAAACCTCTAGTCTTTGTGTAGCCACAATGTCAAATGCCTCTGCACAGTCTTAACACTGTCAATGGAACACTGAAGTTCTTCACAGTGGAAGAAGCAATGGCCAATAGAAGGCATAGTTGTAAAGTGAAATCATGGGGGTTTTGGACAAAATGAAATATTAATTAGGCTGACAGAATGAAGGCTCTTTTTGTCAAGGGATAGCTGACATGAAGAGGGGTAAGTCATATTCAGGGAAAATGTAAAAGATGTTTTGATGGCTAAGGGGTGCTGGTTTAGCTGGTGATGGGTCACTGACCTCTGTAACCTAAGGGCACCAGTGCCAGCATCCCTAATTTTCACACACTTTCATTACCAACCATCAGCTCTAACAGCTTGAATAAAAGCTCTCCCAATACTGTGTTAGGGTTGACTGTGAATTCCATCTGCCTTAATCCTGATCATTTTGATTTCAAGGTATTTATTTGGCATGAAAAACATTTGTACAGTTTGGTACATTAAAATGTCAGGCATACACACACTCCCTTGCCACTTTATTAGGTACACCTATATACTTGCTGTTTTATGCAGTTATCTACACAGTCAATCCCTTGACAGCAGTGCAGTGTATAAAATAATGCAGATACAAATTAAGAACTTCAGTTAATATTCACTTCAAACATCAGAATGGGAAAAATTGTCATCTCTGTGACTTTCACTGTGGCATGCGTGTTGGTGCCAGATGGACTGGTTTGAGTATTTCACATACAACAGTCTCTAGAGTTTACACAGAATGGTGCGAAAAACAAAACAACATTGAGTGAGCGACAGTTCTGTGGGTGGAAACGCCTTGTTAAGAGCGGTCAGATGAAATTAGCCAGATTGGTTCGAGTTGCCAGGAAGGATATAGTAACTCTTTACATCCGTGGTGAGCAGAAAAGCATCTTCTGCAACAGCACAAGACCACATTGGGCTCCACTCCTGCCAGCCAAGAAAGGGAATCTATCTTAGAATCAAGAACAAGTTCCTATTAAAATGGCTGGTGTGTGTTCTATATAATATTACACGGTTGCACGAAGATATGGAGTTTATAAATGTTCTTTATATAGACACATCCACAAAAAATATGCAAGTTAATCAACAGAACTTTAATTTTGAGCCGGTTCACTAGTTTGACAACGCAAACTCTAGTCTTGACAGTCACCAGGAAAACACTGGGAATGATGTCATCGGAATGAAATATCAGAAAATGTTACTCAGATCCACAATGTATTTCATATGAAAAATGCGAGTTTTTCAACACAAGAAGATAAACGTCATATCTTCAAGCCAATGTGTTTTTTTTTCTTTTATTATAGACACATTCACAAAGTACCTAAATTTATCAAAACAATTCATCAATATCCTCATGAGTGAGATCTTTAATCTAATATACTATGCACTGAGCGTCTCTATTTGAAATTATGGATTCTCTGAGGTGACTGGCATAGTATGATTTTCTGAGGGAGCACAGCCCCGAAGGAAATGCTGCTATGCCAGTCACTGAAGAGAATCCATAACATGGTGTATTTGATTTATATCCCTCATCAAAAAATTCCAAACTTAAAGTGCTTTTTCATCTATGAGATTGAATCTCAGTATAAACTCACTGGGAGCCATGTTTGTTGTTTATCAGTGCGACCTTCGACCTGTACATGTGCAACGTACCATGCTATCGCATTTTAAAACCTGTTTTATTTTTTACCATGCTATCACCTGCCTCACTAGGCATGATCATGATGCATAGATCTACACACAGAAATGCTTGCGGAGCCACAGCTGTGACTTGAGTTGGCCATATAGCTTGAAATTGTGACGTCAGTTCATGGTGTAGCCAGAATATACCATGACTGACTCACGCCGTATCCTTTTTTTTTTTTTTACTTTTTATATCATGAGATACATTGCTTAATCAATGGTGTCACATGAGCCATCCTTGGCCAGTCCCTGCACGGAAGTTTTTTGATAAGGCATATAAAGAGATTTATGTTATGGTTTTGGATCGCCATGTCCTGGATGCAACACACATGAAAAATATGAGTGACACATTTCTCAGTAAAACACTCATATCCATATATAAACCAGCTATAAACAGCTGTTCCTTCACCAGCCTCTCTTCACTCTTAAAGTTAATATGAAGATAAATGGAGCTTATGTTGCAGAGAAACCTCAAAACCCACTATGTCAGTCTTAAAGGGAAAAACTTTACCTCTGCCTGTAAAATGCTGACAGTTGAGACTCCTTCCATAAATGTTACATGAACATCTTCCAGAAAACTTCACCGTATAAAGAATTACATACTTATGTGGATTCTTTGTGCAAGTTGTTAATATCAGCATGATGACCTAGAATGAGCACAGTAGAACACTGAGCTGCTGTTATAGAAAATTAATCAACACCACCTGAAGCATCAAAATTGAGAATTCAACAGTGCAGTGGTATGTAAGTGATGTAATCCACCTTTAACAGCAGTAAGCCAGTTGCATTTCATTGTGCAACACTTTTGATCAAAGTGTGTGAGAATCATACCACACTGAATCATCTTATCATCTTGGGGTGTGGTTGTAGTCCTTGGGGGTCCTGAATAAAATTGCCCATGAACACTGACCCAAGACAAGCTTTGTGACTTGCCTGCATTAAAGAAAATAAACCTTACTGAAAACTGCAGGCATTTGTGGTATGGGATTACTACTTAATGAGGATGACTACTACTGAGACCCCCTCTAGTGGCTAACTAATAAATTGCTAATGACTTGCAGAAGGATCTTTTTTTTTTTTTTTCACATGCTTGAGCCATAGATTTGAAGTTTATCTTGTAATCTCATGCCCCAATTGGCAGCTGCTTATACCTGCAAGTTTTTACAAACTTCTGGATTGAGGGTGTTCATACTGGTTAAAACCCATGTACCATGAGGTACTGTAGAATATACCTATTGTTAGGTGCTATGGCTCTTCTGGCCACTAGAGGACTCTTGTCATTTTGCTTTGTTTTCATTGTGTCTCTGTCATGTGGTCCTGCCCCGCCTTCTCAGTATGCTTTCCTCCATTTTGTTTCCACTTCTGCTTGTCATGTGATCAATTAGTCTGTGTATTTAAGCCCTGGTTTTTTGTTTGCTAGTCACTGAGTCTTTGTCACACGTCCATGTCTCTGGTGAGCTATTTTTTCCCCTTCCGTGTACTGGTGATACCTTTTGTGTTTTTTGTACTTTTATGCTCTTAGTTTTTGGACCTTTTTGAAGAACTTTTGTGTTGCCAAACATTTTGCTAATCCTGGATCCTCTGTGCTTTTCCCCTTGTTTTTTATGCTGTACGCCCTGAACTGCCAATCTTTAATCCTCTGAGTTTTTGTGGACTTTCTGAGTTTTTTGGATAATAAAAAGAAACATCTTTTGTTGGAACCTCTGCATTTGGGTCTACTCTATCTGAGCTGTAGCTCAGTGGTTAGCTCACCAGCCTGCTAAGCCAATGACCCAGGTTCAATCCCCGAGTCGGCCCTAACACCTATACTGTACTGTGCAGTATCATAAATTCCTGGTAGTAGTGGAGCCTCAGGCTGCAGTGAGAAAGAGGAAAAAGATCAAAACTTCTTGCACCCTGCTGAGCAAAGGATGGCCTTCAAAGCTAATTAATGCTTCAACAGGTGAGTGGGAGTATCAAGCTCATAACTCCTGCCGCAGTGCATGTGTAGATGGAATGAACATCCCCGACCCTGAAGGGGCCTCCTACTAGTCATAAGCTTCAGTATCCTCCCTCATTGGCTAAATCCTCTTCCTTGAGTTTGACTTATTAACCATGGCAGACTCTGTAAGGAAAGAAAATGATGGAAGATCACCTTATGCACCATCCTATTTACTGGCTAGCATTAGTAGCATGTTCAGTTAATGGCGATGTTCAAGCTAAAATATATGTACAATGTTGGTGCGCCATCTAAGAAAGCTGAATGCATTCTTGCATTTCAGGTATTAGAAATGCCAAAGTGATCTTCAGCTTTAGGTTATTGCAGCCACATTTGAGCAGTTAAGCAGTCTACATCGCTAACATAATTCATCATGAAAAGTGTAAATGTTCCCAGTGTTTCTCTGTTTTCCATCCTCTATACTGTCTGTGTATATGGCTATGTTTTATGTTAACTTGAAGCATGTTCTCATCAATCATAAAGCAGCAGGAGTAATGGGTAATTTCCTTTTTCCTCAAGTTTTAATACATATTAGGATGCACCCAGAGAACTATATAAATCTTTGCACATACTCACCTGCTGCCTGTGTGCGCACGTGCACTCTGAAGTAGAGGGAAGGGAGTCATGGATATATTGTCTGCATTATATGGTCATTATTCTGGAGATACTGCATACACGTGTAAAAAGGCAAATGTACCTCTCCATCAGGGTTGGATATGAGACACCCTTGTCTGTATGTTTTATACCTTAACTTTGTTTGCATTGAGTCTTTGACTTAAAATAATTACTTTTGACATTCAAATGTTTTTAATATAATATTAAAGTCAAAGTTTAGATGTGAGTAAAAAAGGGAGCAATAGTTAGTCAGTGGTGCAGAAAGAAAACATTAAAATGTTTGAGTGACATTCAGTGCCATTTTCTTTTATATAGCCAGTCAGCACTGTCAACTTGTGTTGATGTGCCACAGTGCGTAGTAGTTATCGATTTGTTTAGAAGTGATGCTTGTTTGTATGCACAGCTTAAGATTGTAGTCATGAGGGGGAAAAAAAGTACTCCCTCCATTGGTTCTATGTTTTTATTTATGAGGGCCTAAACAATTGTGATCCTCACCAACATC
This sequence comes from Notarius quadriscutis, assembly GCA_026167865.1. NCBI lineage: Eukaryota > Metazoa > Chordata > Actinopteri > Siluriformes > Ariidae > Notarius > Notarius quadriscutis. Next base: position 29,109,790 of record JANZLB010000027.1, read on the forward strand.
TATAAACAAGCAAACCTCATATGACAACAACAAAAATGCAACATATTTCAATAGGTAGTTACTTTTTTGGAGTGTTAAAAAAATGCTCAAAACTCAGGTGGGGGAAAAAATAAGTATACCCTGTTCTGTTACATGTACAACCACCTTTAGCAACAATAACTTGAAGTAAAGGTTTTCTGTGGGAGTTTTAGTCTCTCACATCATTTTGGCCCACACAATTTCTTCAGTTCACTGATGTTTGACAGCATTTGTTTATGTGCAGCTCACTTAAGATCCCACCACAGTATCTCCATGAGGGTTGAGGTTTGTACTTTGATTCCAACTCCTTGATGGTTTTTCCTCCTTCAGCCATTCGGATGTTGATTTTGCTGGTGTGCTTGGGATCATTGTCCTGTTGCATGACCCAATTTCAACCCAGCTTAGGCTGCTGGGCAGATGACCTCACATTTGTATCAAGGCTATTTTGGTGTAAAGTGGTGTTCATCAGTGTCCCAATGACTGTAAGTTTCCCAGGCCCTGTGGCTGCAAAATAAGCCCAAATTATCACCCCATCACCACCATACTTGATTTTTTTTTTTTTTTAAACCTTTATTCGTCACATGCACACTTCAAGCACAGTGAAATTCATCCTCTGCATTTAACCCATCTGAAGCAGTGA
>JANZLB010000027.1:29139983-29151841 GCA_026167865.1 Notarius quadriscutis
TGTTGTTGTAAAGTTGTATTTTTCCATTAATTTAATTTTCTTGTTGTTCTTTTTTGCTGTTTTGCTATATTTTCTCCTGCAGCCTCTGTTGTGCTGAAAATGGTGTTTATGTAAATAAGTATAGGACACATACACCATTAGGCGTCTAGTCCTCATTGTCAAGAACCTTGTACATATCTTTTGGAATTATATATATATATATATATATTCTTGACAATAAAATGAATGAATGAAAGCTCTGTCCCCACATTCACCACATGCATCTTACTCTGCATGCATGATGCATAATCACATTATTCCACTGGGCCTCCTGTATCTCAAGGAATGAGACTATTAACCATTCTGTTCAACTCTTCAAAGTTGTGAGCACTGAGACAACGCAAGCATTCCATTTCAATCCTTCAAGGTTTCGGCATTTTAACAGGTGCTAGAGGACAACATCGAATTTAATCAAAAAGAGCAATATCTACTCTCTATGCGAAGCAGTGTTAGATGTAAAATGCCTTCTGGAGGTCTCTCAGATTAGAGCCCTTAGAGAAGGATACTTAATCAGACTGTTCTTTACGTCTGCTGCCATGTAATTCAGATCTGTGCAGCAGAAGAAAAAGGCCATAAGCCATAACAACTTTAAACTTATTTTTGCATTATTATGGCAGATTTACATAAAGTATTCAGTGGATCATATCCGACTTTAATATTTGTAGAACAAGAACTGAAATACTGTTTAAATGATTTTATAGCGCTCCAAGCTGTGATTATATTTGAGTAAAGAACAAGCTTAATCTTATTTGTTTTGAGATGTAATGTAATATTTGCAGGTAAAGCTCTATAGACAATAACACCTCACTATATAATTTGGAATTTTGAAAAAAATCTAGAATTTCTGTAATGATTCTGCAATAATTACACTGAAGACTTCCTGTTTTGTTCTGAGAAATATGTTACCTATCATATTTTCGGTGATCTTCTGAGTGGCACGGTGGTGTAGTGGTTAGCACTGTCGCCTCAGAGCAAGAAGGTTCTGGGTTCGAGGGGGCCAATGGGGGCCTTTCTGTGTGGAGTTTGCATGTTCTCCACATACAGTATCTGTGTGGGTTTCCTCTGGGTGCTCCGGTTTCCCCCACAGTCTAAAGACATGTGGTTAGGCTAATTGGTGGCTCTAAATTGACCATAGGTGTGAGTGGGAGTGTGAATGGTTGTTTGTCTCTATGTGTCAGCCCTGCAGTGATCTGGTGACTTGTCCAGGGTGTACCCCGCTTCTCACCCATAGTCAGCTGGGATAGGCTCCAGCTTGCCTGCGACCCTGTAGGACAGGATAAGCGGCTACAGATAATGGATGGATGTTAATGCAATATTCTGCTATGAGATGTGTAGTAATAGTGTGTTTTGATGCAGATAAACAACGGTTGGCACTTGAGGAGCATGTGGCCCAGCTGGAGGAGAGCTGCCAAACAAAGGAAGGTCAGCGTGTGGACTTGGAACTTAAACTCACTCAGGTTAAAGAGAATCTGAAGAAATCTCTGGCTGGAGGAGCTTTAGGAGCACCTGTAGAGACCAAACCATTAGGCAAGGTATGAAAACACAAATCGTTGCCTAAATTGCATGACCTGCAAAATTTATCTAAAATTTAACTGCTCTAATTCCTAATTTTATAGAAGACACAGAGAACTGAGGTACCATATGTTGAGTCATTAATTCCAGTGAACTGTGAAGTGCGAAAGCGCCCCCTATCCATCTATGCATCTACAAAGGGAAATGTTATGCAAAAAGCCAAGGTAAACAGGCACAGGCTATATTAACTAATATTTATACCCTTTATTTATCTATACTGAACAAATGATGCGATACCATCACAGAGGAAAACAAGCAGCTTATGCAATAGATAGAATTTTATTACCATAGACACATTACCTTTCTTTATGCTAAAAAAGTGGCATTTTTTGTTTCAGGAATGGGAATCTAAAAAAGGGAAGTGCTGAAGATGTCCTGGCCGCTTTTTTCTTTTCTTTTTTTTTTTGCAGGGAGGTTCAAGTGGAGAACCTGCGAAGAAGAATCTCTCATGTAGACATAAAACTCCACAGTACTCTTTGTCTCTGTATAACAAACAGCCAATATGTACAGGATCACATCTGAGGAATCATACCCCTTTTCCACCAAATCAGTTCCAGGGCTGGTTCAGGGCCAGTGCTGGTGCTGGTTTGCAACTCGCTCAACTTGCAAGCCAGCTGAGAACCGGTTTGATTTTCCATGCATAAACCTTGGCATGAACATCGAAGCAACAACAACACGGAGAAGAAGAAGCAGCAGCAGCAACAACAACAATAATAATGGATGACTTCGCGTTTGTACAGCTGCTGCTTCTCATCACTTAAAAATGGGGACTTTTCGCGGCCTTGTTGTTGTTGGTCTTAACAACTCCGCCCCCCCGCTGACGTAAGCGGTTCTTTCCTCTGGCCCAGCAAAGAGCTGGTGCTAGCCTGGAACCGGTTTTTCTGGCCCCAGAGCCAGTTCTTTGTCAGTGGAAACAGAAAACTCGGTTCCAAACTAAGCACTGACCCCGAACCAGCCCTGGAACTGCTTTGGTGGAAAAGGGGCATCAGATGCTCTTTTGGGGGGGAAGCATGAGGTACATACACATGCAATTTTCTTAAACTCCATCAAAAACAAATGTTTTAAGTTTGAGTACTTTGGAGAGCATGACTATGTGCAGATATGTGGCACATCCAAATAACACTTTATCTGCTTATTTTTTTTATAGTACATTGTACCAAATCTGAACATTATCAAATTACAGTAATAATTAGGTGACTGAATTTACCATTTTGGGTCAGTCAGTTGAAAATTTACAGGCAATATACAGTAAATTATGCCGAGCCTATTGGCCATGGAAATAGGGAATCATTGAAAGTGTAGGTTGGTTGATGTTAGAATGTGGTAACAAGAGTGTTATACTGTTTTGAGCATGTTGGAGAGCTGTGCAAAGTCACATGCGTGCAGGTTTTCTATGAGTTTGCATTTACTTTATAAATTGCCATTTCAGGAGGTGATGACTGCTGTTTATTTTATTTTTTGGTAATGGTTTTGTGTGTAAAAACCTTCTGGAAACCATAACACAAAGTGGTGCTATTATACTTTTTTTTTTTAAATAATCCAAGCTGAAACACTAACAGTAAGTTAAATTATAAGGACTGTAATCAGTATTTTGCTGATATTTTCATGCTTCTCACTATTTCCAAGACTACAATTTCAATGTGATTAACAGTTGCACTTTATGGTCTTTGACATGGAGGTGGAATGAGGAATATTCATAACAAATGCCTATAAAATGCACAGGTTCTTGTGGATGTGATGTCAGTGTATTAATTACTTTACAACAATGGAGAGGGAGATATTAACCACCCCTACCTAATGTAAAGGGGCTGGCTCACCCTTTCCAGAATCCTCTGGGCTAATTAGTGAGTTGCCTTTTCTATGCAAGTGATATTCAATCTGCCAACATCCTAGGCTATAAATCTTGACTTAACATGAAAAAGTACTGTTTTATTACCCATTTTGTTTTTGGATGGTTATTTAATAGACCTAAAGCAGTCTTGCCATCTCTCACATGGCCATGAAGGGGGGGGAAGCATGTTTTAGTCAAAGCTTCCACATGGATGAAAATGTTTGAGGTTCTTAAGGGATCATGTATAGTGAATTTGCTGAAGTCATTCTGCACAGAGCTAGTAGGTAGAAGTCACATGCTGGAGAGAAAGGAAATCTATTAGGCTTATATGAGAGGTTTAAAAAATAAAATCCATTTTAAATCTAGTTTCAGTACAATAAAAGTGAACTTATTTAACATTGTTTAAAAAAAAAGGTATTTTTAGATGTGCAATATCAGTGCAAGCAAATTACAATAAGTAGAGGCTATCAAAGTCTTCAAAAGTTGACAAAGTAATAAGGGAAGTATAAATTGGAGAGGGTAAGACTCCCAATTAAAAAAAAAAAAGTACATGTTACAAAAATGCAAAGTATGAAACAAGGGTGTTCCAACGGTGAATATAAAAGTTGAGTCTGCTAGCAGGTAGGGTATACCTGTCTTAAAGTGCATATCACAGAAATTCAGGAGCAAGATCAACATTTTAACTTTGGTCATATGTTACATTGCTTTTTGTGCTGCTTTTTTTTTTTTTTATAACCTTGTGCAATACCAGAAAAATTCAGTTGAAATCAAGCCATTTGAGGTGAATGTCTACCTCTGAAAAAGCTTGGCATTTGGATTTCCCAGCAAACATTGATTTTCATGACATCACAGGCAGGGCACCACCTCCTGAATCCTAAGTCGGCGCTGGTTTGAGAAAACAACCTGGTGGTTTTCTGCATTCATAATTATTAAAATGGTTAACATGTATTGTAGGAGGGTGTAGCAACACCAATGGGATTAGTACTGTCTTCCAAAAGACCAGACAATGAGATAAATGGGAGCACTGAGGCACCTGGAAAATTTGGCTACATACTACAGCATTTGCAGTGTTCACAAGGCCTGACAAGTAAGAACTATTTGCAGTGGGAAATGGGCTTCACAAGGCAACTTGATCTGAAAGATGCAGTTCCAGCAGTCAGAATGCCCAAATCAACACCATCTGAGTCAGCAGCACCAAAGGAGCCAGCCATGTTAGTCTCCCCCAACAGGTGAAGTGCCACATCCACTGAGGCCCTCGAAGTGAGGACCAAGCTGAGCTGAGAAAAAGACCAAGAAAATAAGCAATTCACAAGTTGACTGTTGCCAGGGTAAGAAATAATTGACCTCATTCTTCATCCAAAGGTGAAGTAACATTGTGCTCAGGTGGCCATTCCATATTTCAATGCAAAATCACTAGCTGCTAAACTTTGTCTACACAGACTGTCCACTGAAACCATGCAAGCTCTCAGCCTGCTGGCAGTTCCAAAGGTGACATCACAAATCTGGCTCTAAATCACCTTGGGATTTTTCCCCCAGATGTCTTTTCCTGCTGGAGACAGATGGCCTTGTGCAAAGTTATCCCTTCTCATCTAGAAGGGTATACATTCATATAATAGCAATTGGTCCTGGATATGCACCAAGGTTCACAATCTTCCTCAGATGTTTGAACTTTGTTTTAAGGAACCAAAAAAAAAAAAGTTGTAAATCCTGTATCCAGAACCAGTGGCTGTGCACAAACTAAGGGAAGATAGGCTAAAGTATGACAAGCACACCCCATACAGTAAGATAAAACTGAACTTTTTTATAGCCATATGGCTTAAGCAATAGGGAGATACTGAAATCTCGGTACTTTTTGCCTAACAGCAAGGGACTGTCTGGTCAGATTGTCAATGAGGACACCTTGGATTTTTGTCCAGTATGCTTTGAAAATAAATTGAATTTCAGGACACATGAGCCAGCCCCTTTAAAGTTGCATTTGCACCTTTACCAACAAAGTCTTGAGATGGTCCTTTTAATATATACTAAAAGGAGTCATGATTTCTCATCAATTTAAAGCCTTATTGAAAGCCCATACTTTACTGATGTTATTCAGTTACATGTACCCAACTCAACTAGTGCATGTTCTTTGCTGTATATTCTGGTCAATGACCTTGAGCATAGGAAGGGCATGATGCAAGTTAAACCATTTGAGGGATACAACCCAACATGCTTAGATAAATTAGCCAAGTAATTTGTAAAAGACACTTTAATTGTAATAAGTTTGAGTACAAGTGATGCAATATTTATCATAGTCATGAGTCACACTCCAATGGCAAGTCCACAGTTAGCTCACTGATGGTTTCTAGGAATGCTTCCAGGTCTGCTCTGTAGTGATCTGTTTATAAAAAAAAAAAATTAGTCATCTCCATAAATGTAGAGAAGTTATTCAGACAAGACTTCAATTACAATACCTGAAGGCATCAAGAGGGGAGACTGTTGCAAACATGGTTGAATCATAAAGTCTTCTTCAAGCACATTTAGAGACCACTGCTGCTTTCCCAAACCAGCCAATGAAAACCTGCTGATGCAGACTTCTTCTGGTACACTGTATACTTCAAAGTCTGGATGGTTAAAGATCATGAGAAGTGTGAGGCATCAACACTAAAATAATTGCATGGTGACAACATTCCTTGAGTAAAGAATCAGCACATGAACTTTCCAAATATTGAACCCCACCCAAATCTTCAGAGCAGTGTAATTCAGTCCTTAATTCATACAAGCTATGGATGAGCAAAGAGTGAGTTAACATTTAAACAGGAGAAGTCAGCTTTGGCTGTGCAGGAACACTTGTACACAGGATTTACCAGGACAAGTGTGCTGCCCCCACCCCACTTTTTTTTTGGGGGGGGGGACGACAAGTTGGAGAGAAGGGAAGTATTGGAACTCTGACAATAGGCTTATAGCTAGCCAGGCATGCAGTTTTCCACAGCCATAAGTTTTATACTAACCTGTTAACTTTTACAAAATTTGTGTTCTGAAGCAATTGTGAACATTTATCAATCAGGTTTCCCGGGGCCTGTTTTCCATACATGGAAGTTAAATTGAGAAGTTTACCAAAAAGTGCTCTTACTGGCCAGACTTCAAAATGAGGCTTGAATGGATGCAAATACAAGTTTAGAGCTTTGCTGACTGTTAAAGTTCAGGCTATTTGGAGGTTAAAAAAAAAAAAATAGACCAAGTACCTATGTACTGCAAAGTTCATGACCTCTTAGATTATATCTAGACAATACTGGGTAGTGAAAGACACTAATCCTCTGATCAAAAGTAACTTGACTAAATTTCAAAGTAAATGGAGTATTCTGTCTGAAAGATGTACCATGTTGCTTTTAATTAATATTCAAATACAGCAAGATCCATGCAGAAGGTAGAGGGTTTGACCAAGACCTTCAAACAGAGTCCTTTGATTTTGTTCAATATTTCCCCCACTGGGGGCTGCTTCAAGTCCAACCCTACATTACTAAGGAATGTTTTTATACACGTTTTAATAGAAGCCATTGGGAAAGCAAAGTTCTGCAAGAGACCAAGGCAGACCAATGAAGACCCTCAGCTTCCTGTAAAAGGGGAAGAGAAGTGTTAAATGCCTAATAAATGAATTTAAGGCTTAACTGGAGCTCCAGAAGTCACCAGACTTCACCAAAAGAGATTAAGTTTTCAAAACTTCTAGGGAGACTCCCCCCAATCCCAACCAAGGCTGCAACCCACATGCACCTCTGGCATGCACCCAAGTTACACTCCCTACTTTCAGAAAAAACCTCCCAACCAAACCAATCCTGGCCAAGCCTCTGACCAATAAACATTTTTTGGGGCCACAGAATAAGAATTCAGATTTATCCCATACTAATATTTGAAGAGAAAAACATGCTTTGAGTTCATTTACAACATGTTAGAGAAGAACTTGGACTTGAAATTTCTCTCTGCATTTAACCCATCTGAAGCAGTGAAACAGCAGTTGGGGGTTAGGTGCCTCACTCACTACCCCATGTTAACCTAACTGCATGCCTGGACTGTGGGGGAAACCAGAGCACCTAGAGGAAACCCACACAGACAAGGAGAACATGCAAATGCAACACAAAGGCCCATCAGCCACCAGGCTTGAGCCCAGAACCTTCTTGCTATGTAGTTAGCACTGTCACCTCACTACCAACACCTGACATTTGTTAGTTCTAGAACATTAGCAGCTATTCAGCAACCTTTATACAACCATTAATGCCAGTCCAGTCATGGGATGTGATTGGACAAGCAATGTTCCAAGAGTGCCAATAGTACAACAGGACTGGGACATTGTATTGCTTGTACCACTTAGCTTGTCTTGCTAGAATTGGAATTTTATCCAGGGAATAGTTAATTACATTGAAACTGATGCTATTGTTACTATGGACTGCCAGTCTGCATTGTACAACACTGCCCAGCTATGGCTTCACAGGAAGCATCTTCTTGGACAGAACTTTGGCCATAGAATTAGTGACTCAATGACTTGTTTATAGAACTTTTACAGAAACATTGCATATTTGCTTTGCTAGTCCAGAAGATAAGCAGCAAAATTATTCAAATTGTGATGAGTTTTTAGTTTACTATAATCATTTAAGTGCAATACAGAAGTCAACCCATCTCAGCTCTTACCAGCTTAATGAAAAATTTAGCTAAACTAATCCATACAGCTTGTATGAAGCACCACAGGGAGCCCAAATCTTGGATAGTAGCAACTACTTAAATCAACTTCTGAAATGTAAATGTTATGGTTTAAACAGTTGATTTAAATCTAACAAAAAGTATTTGTTCCTAGTACTTTAAGGGAAAAAAGGGCTGCCTTCAGTTACAATTTCTTAATCTTGAAAGCAGCTTCCAGAGCAAAAGCAAAGAGCTGTGCAAGGGAGATTGGCTTTAGTACACTTGCAGTTTCCATGGCAACTCTTTGCATCCACATTGGATTAGCTCACTGCAGGCCTTCGATGCCTCAGACATCAGTCCAGTGCAGAGTCCAGCCTTCACCTTGCCTCCAGCCCCACTCACATGGACATGGCAGTTCCTGGATAGGTTGAAGTGTTTGGCCCCAGACATATCCTGCTTGGCAAGTTGCCCATGTTCCACAAGAGCACCTTGTGTTGGTGGAATATTTTCTACATGTCCATTTCCTTGGGCAGAGTGACCACAAGCTTCATTTACCTGCTTCAGAGAACATGTGCAACTGTAAAGGATCACCACAAATTCAAAGTTGTTTGATATACTCTTGGGGGACAGGGGCACATAGGCATTGAAGGGAAACTGAAGGCAGTGGTCACACCTTGAGTCAGTGTCCAGGTGTTCCAGGCTCCTTCCAATTGCAGAAGGATAGGATACCACATCTTGTGATGGCACAGAAAAAAGGCAACGATTCACATTCTGTTGGGAAGTTGCTGGCCATAGAGTAAGCAGGCAAGTACTGAGATTCTTTCCAACACCAAAAGCTATCAAAAGTTCTTGATCAAGTCTTGCAACATGTAGTACTGGTTACATCAATATCTACAGTTCATATCCAAGCTTATTGTAGCCTTGGGAAACCATGCTGAACATGAACAAATTCTTGTGTCCACCTCTTCATGGTTACACAGGGCAAGTCCTTTGTCAATGGGTACAGAGCTAATGACAATGGTGATTTGACTACTTTCTAGCAGAAAGCATTTCTTCAGTAGAAGTGCCTGGTAGAATTCTGCCCTGTTCTCATCAGATCTTAAGGACTTCCAGTTGGCAGGTATAGAGGAGTTCTTGCACACCTGCACGTAACTGGGCCCCTCACCTCACAAATGTTCCTCTTCAAACATTTTGGGAGGCATCAGTCCCATACAAGGTCTATCCGCTTAGTTTGTTACACCTGCCTAATATAGTGAACAAACATTTGTTGAACACTAAGGCTTGACTTTCCAGGCAGCATGCTGACCACCACAGCAGCATCTATTAACTTCATGTCAACAGTGGGGCTACCAAGTGTTGAGCCTACCTCAAGACACTGGACAAGGTCAGATTTCTGACCACCTCAGCTTTCCTTTAGTTGATAGCAATTGGGGACTTGTTTGAAAAACTCCAGGTTTCTGTCCCATGATGAGTTTTGCAAATAAACTGCAATCTTCATATCACTTGCCACAAAGCACTGTGGTTCTTTAAAATTTCTTCAAAGCCACAGCCATCATCCAGTCTTTGAATGTCCACTTTAATAGGAAGACTTCCAAGATCACAAATTTAGCAAGTTTACCACCAGAGTTTTATAGCCTGAACCATAGTTTTGCCAGCCATCAGTGCCATTAGAGGGTAAATCAGCTTCTCACTTGCACTTTCTTCACACAGAGCACACAAAAATCCAGCCTTTGGGTAACTTCTGGGCTGTATTAGCAAGCATTTTTGCAAACAAATCAAGTCCACATCTATAAACACTCCAGAGAATAAAACAGGCATTCCTTAGAATGACCCAATCATTTTTCAAAATCTAATTTCTAGTTGTTTGGTTTATAAATTGAAACTAGGAGGGTTCATTTATCACATTATGTTTGGCATTTTTCTTCATCTTATTGAATTCTAGATGACTTTAGGATGTTTGCATATGAGCCCACAGTACACAGCCACTGGCTTACTTAAGAGCTCTAAAAATAGACTTTCACCAAGGAATTTTAACAGGGTCCCCTGATCTTGTTTAATCTATATGCTCAGAGGTATATTTTCTGAAAATTTTATGCTTATTACATTTTGAACAATGGCAATATTTGCTGCTCATCTTCCAGATGAATTTCTGCAGGTTGATAAACAGTCTTGTTTCTGGAGACATTCTATTAATGGTGAAACCTCCAAATGGAGACTCAACTTCCAAAAGCTCACAGGAACCAAGAGAACATTATGCATTAACTCAGAAATAAGGATGTCAGACAGCAGAAGTGTTAAGTCAAATATCTTTATGCGTACATGCAGAAACAGTTGTGTAGATAGATTAAAAACCCTTTGGAGTCACACTTGAGAGAGTTGGTCAAAGTTCAGCTTTGAACTAGACTTACCACTTGGGTCATAGGGGAAGCACTTCTCAATCTCTGGATAGTCCTCACAAACAGGCTGAGGAGCCACTTTACATTGCTTTCAAAGAGAAAAAAAGGAATTGGTAACCTCTTGAATGGATAAAACTTAAGAAATTATACTCCAAAAACAACCAACCTGGGCTGCAAGGGGTTTATTCAGCACATCGCCTTTATTTGAAGCTACTGAAGTGGCTACAATCTTATTAACTGTTCCCAAAGCTTTACGGCCTGACTGTACAGGAGCTCCCAGTCGTGTCTTCAGTGGAGTTTTTAGGAGATGCTCTATAAAAACAGACAATTGTACAATGAAAACCTTGACCAAAAGCATTATTCCAGCAAAACCCTCAAGTTAAGTGTGAAATGACTCCAGCTTACCAGGAGCAGACTGAAGCCTCTGGCGAAGTTTTAGGGATGGAGCAGCAAGTGTGCCATTTTCTTGATCAAGGTAAACCATAGCATCCATGGCCTGACATTAGCATAAACAAGTCAAACAAACTAATGCACAGGTTCCTAATCCTGGTCCAAGAGTAACCTCCATCCTGCACATTGTAGTGTTTTCCCTACTCGAACTTCAGCTAATTAATATTCTTTCCAGAGCTGAAACGGGTGTTGGAGTAGGGAGGACACGCTTGTGTAGACGGTTGGAATCCTGTGATTAATAATATATTCCCACACAAATACTGCAACATTTTCTTACAAGAGGTCAATAAATAAGCGACATTGAACAGTTGGTACTGTAAACAAGAGAATGCCGACAAACAAAATGAACTTGCTCGATTTGACTAATGAATTCAGTGATGCATGACAGATTATTAAGTAGCATTAGCACGAAAGTAGCAAACTTTCCGAAACGGCTAACTAACCAACGGCAGTCGCTTACGATTTACAACTTTAGCAACAAGTTAATCCAGGTTTTCATCTCACAAACCTTGCTTAGTGTGTGGACCTGCTAACTTACCAACACCAGCTGTATTACGTACCGTCCTGCTTCTGTGACGTTATGAACGTATATGTTTTGACTTCAAGTTTCCCGGTTTTAAAAGGCAACGTGCCTTCTGATTGGTTCATATGTTTTTTTGTTTTCTTCGGTGGTACGTTTAGTTATGTTCGTCAGTGTGATACTGCCACTGTGTGGTCAGGATGGTTCAGTCATTTACTAAAAGTATGACTTGAAGTTTAAAGTCTTGCAAGGCTGCATTACAGGTTGCAGCGTTTTCTTCAAAATGTGGGTTTTAGTGTCTTTATTGGACAAATAATCTCATCTCATCATCTCTAGCTGCTTTATCCTGTTCTACAGGGTCGCAGGCAAGCTGGAGCCTATCCCAGCTGACTACGGGCGAAAG
>JANZLB010000027.1:29170161-29180417 GCA_026167865.1 Notarius quadriscutis
TCAAATTCTGTAAAGCTGCTTTGCGACAATGTCTTTTGTTAAAAGCGCTATAGAAATAAACTTGACTTGACTTGACTGCGGGTGCGGCAGGCCGGCTGGGTTGGAGCCGGCCCCCACCTTCATGGTGGGGGAACGGGGCGAGGACAAGGAACAGGGGAAGAGGGAAAGAGAGAAGAGAGGGGAGGAAGAGACATGCTGTCCTGCCGTCGGAACAGCCGCCATATGGTCCTCCGCCAGCTCGATGGCCCGATCCAGCGACGCCGGGTGATGGCACTGGACCCACTCCGCAGTTCCTCCCAGAAGTCGGGCGACAAATTGTTCCAGTGCCACCAGGTTGATGATTCCCTCGGCGTCACGGTTGTTGGCCCTCAGCCACCACTGGCAGGCGTCCCAGAGCTGCTGGCCAAACGCGAATGGCCGACTGACCATCTCCAAGCGCAGCACGCGGAAGTGCTGCCGTTGCTGTTCCAGTGTGCGCCCCAAACGTTGGAGGACGGCCCTGCAGAAGTCGGCATAGACCAGCCGGCTGTCAGCTGGGAGCTGTAGCACGGCCTGCTGCGCCTTGCCCGTTAGCAGGGGGAGGAGGCATGCCGTGAGCTGCTCCACCGGCCAACCCCACGCCTCTGCTGCCTGCTCAAAAAGAGCAAGGAAGGCTTTCAGGGTTCGTTAGGGTGAGGTGGAGAGGGTCCACACCAGTGGTGATGGCAGACCCCGCCGACGTGAGCAGGTGCCAGAACTCCTGGCGATCTTCCTGCTGCGCCAGCACCAGGGCTTTGAACTATTGTTCTTGCTCCTGCCGGAGGGCGACCAGCGCCTGGTGCTGGCTCTGTTGGGCTGTGGCAAGGTCCTTGAAGGGGGAGGACTCCATGGGGCTGTTCTCTTCCATACTCCAAGTCCTGGGTTTCAGCACCACTGTAGCAAGAGTTCTAGGTGGGTGGAGCGCAGAAGCACGGCAGGCCAGAACTGAGTTCTCAAAAACTCTTTTATTTAGATTTTCAGCTTTTTATATTCACTCTCACACATGCACACAAGCATCCAGGTTGGGGGAGAGCTCCCTTTCTCTGCTTTCAATCTCCTTTTAAAGGGCACGGTCACTGGGGGAGACACACAAACGCAGGTTAATTCACATCAGGTGCAGTGATTCTGCCACTTACCTTCCCTGACTCCACCCTCCATTCACAGACTGATGCTTGACCACACCCCCGCTGCCACAAGGTGAAGCTGGGGCAAGTCTTCCCTCTCCTCCATTGCTGGATATGGGCGTCGATATGGTTGGCAAGGTCCATGAGGCTGGATAGGTCCAACAGCAGTTCCCATGATACCAGCTCATCCTTAATGGCGTTGGACAAGCTGTGCAGGAACACGTCTACCTGGGCCCTCTTGCTCCAACCGCACGTTGCCGCCAATGACTGGAACTCGATGGCGTAGTCTGAGGTAGACCGGGACCCTGCCACAGCTCCATGAGTTCTCTTGCCGCCTCCCACCCAGACAAAGAGCAGTCGAAAGTTAGCCTCATCTCCTCAGAGAAATCTTTGAAGTTGGAGCAGAAATGTGCATCGGCATCCCAGACCACTCCCTGGCCTTGTCGGTGAAAAGTGTGATGGTATATGCTACCCAGGAGCATTTTGTGGGGAAGGCCAGAGGTTGCAGATCTAGGATTAATGTGCATTGAGACAAGAAAGATCTGCAAGTACCTGGTTCTCCATCATAGGGTTGAGGCACTGGAAGTCTCGGCTCATGGAGAAAGGCGGTGGCAGGAGCTGGAGTTGGAGATGGCTGGGCAGAGGTAGGCACAGCTTGATAATGTTGCATCTGCATGGTGAGGAGGTTAAGTGAGTCGGACAAGGTGGTGAGGTTCTGATTGATTTGTCGTAGGTCTTGTTGATGGGTCCCAAGGAGAGTCCTTTGTTGTTGGACGGCCGTTCTCAGATGGGTGAATTCTGCTGGATCCATGCTGGTCAGAACAGACAGTTAAGGTTGCTGGAGGTGTGGGGATTTAGGACCCAAAAGCAGAACACGCAAACAGACAGTAATCCAAGAAGCATAGTAGGTTTAATCCAGAAAAAAGGTGTGGCAAAAATGTAAACAAAACTTGATTAAGAGACAATAACAAAAATAGTCCAGGCATAAAAAGAAAATGTGAAACTTGACTTGAAAATCGAGGCAGGCAAAGACAAACACTTGAGGGAAAAAACATGAAAAAAGTCTCGAGGCAAAAAATGGCTAAAGTCTACAAATGAGAAATTCTGGCACTGTCTGTGGCTGAGAACAGCGTTTAAAAAGGCAGCAGTGATGATCAGGAAGTGAATTCAGGTGAGCGATCGCTGAATGGGGAAGCAGGCAGGATGGAATTCCCATCCCAGTTCCAGATCAGGGCTGATGTGGAAGATCCGTAAGCTCAGGAGCGGATGTCCGGGGCAGAGCGTGACATTCTGTGAAAATCTGATGATGTTTTAGGTTATATTTATGCAGAAATATAGAAAATTCAAAAGGGTTCACAAACTTTCAAGCACCACTGTAAGTTATGTGTGATAGTCTCTCAACTTATTTTTGCTTGAGGCTGTGTTTTTATTAACGTTGACCTACTGCACTAAAATATATGGTAATGAGACCCTGCTGTGAGTGTGTCACTATTTCATATGTTCTTGAGTAATTTTTTTTTTTAATTGTTTGGTGGTCTCTGCTGTGACACATTACTCATATTGGTAGTTTTATTGGATATTTAAATCATTCTATCCAGCTCCTTTTGACTTTTATTTTAATTTACCAATGAATAAGATTTTTTAATCATACATGTGGATATTAAATACTGTATGTGTTGTGGTTCTATGAAATTGACTTACAATTGCAGAAATGTAATTTTTGTTAAGTATACACAAGTATCGCTATGAGCGTGATATACAGTATGCTGACCCTTGTGTTACTACACACACACACACACACACACAGGCTGATTGATTCACAGCTCACTGTATTCATTCACCAGCAGAAGCCTTACCAACAGGAAGCACATCCTCTCCTCTCTCAGTCTCTCATCTCTTTAGAACTGTCCTCAATGTCATAACTTTTCTCAATATCTTTAATAAATGCCTGTAGAGCCTGTACAGGAGGTTAGGTATAAAAGCCTCACATTCTGATTCTCTGATGCGTATTAGGAGGATATTTATAAATGACACACTCTCCTTTCCTTTTTTATATTCCATCCCTCAGAAACATCCATGTAGATTAGAATACAACTTAGGAAATGCTCTTGCTCCCTTTCTCATACACACACACACAAAGCTGTGAGCTCACGGAAACTGAATGTCTTCTTTTTAGTACGAATAAAGCTGCAGTGTTTTCTTTATCTCATTTCAATCTTCATTCCAAAGGAAAGACCACACCATCACTACCACTGTTTTCACTTTTACTACTACTACTACTGCCAATACTATTACTACTCCGATTCCTATACAACCCCAGCTCCAAAAATGTTGGGACACTGTGCAAAGCATAAATAAAAACATAATGCCATGACTTGCAAATCATGGAAACCCTATATTTCATTGAAAATAGTACAAAGACAACATATCAAATCTTGAAACTGGGAAATGTTATTGTTTTTTTGAAAAATATGCTAATTTTAAATTTAGTGCCTGCAACATCTTTCAAAAATGTTGGGATGGGGCAACAAAAGACTGGAGAAGTTGTGTAATGTTTTTTTTTTTTTTTTTTTAAACAACCCTAATTAGGCTAATTGGCAACAGGTCAGTCAGATGATTGGGTATAAAAAGAGCATCTCAGAGAGGCGGAGTCTCTCAGAAGTAAAGATGGCGAGGGGTTCACTGCTCTGTGAAAGACTGTGTGGGCAAACAGTGCAACAATTTAAGAACAATGTTCCTCAATGTAAAATTGCAGAGAATTTGGGGATCACATCATCTGTGGTACATAATTTCATTAAAAGAGTCAAAGAATCTGGAGATATCTCTATTCACAAGGGACAAGGCTGAAAACCAACATTGGATGTTTGTGCTCTTCAGGCCCTCAGGCAACACTGCATTAGAAACAGACATGATTCTGTAGTGGAAATCACTGCAGGGGCTCAGGAATACATCCAAAAATGATGAAATGCAAGTTAAAACTAGTTAAAACCAAAACTGTCCTGTGGTCTGAAAAATCAAAAATTGAAATTCTTTTTGGAAATCATGGACACTGTGTCCTCCAGGCTAAAGAGAAGGACCATCTGATTTCTTATTGGCACACTGCTCCAAAGCCAGCTTCTGTGATTGTATGGGAGGGCATTAGTGCACATGGCATGGGTAGCTTGTACATCTGGAAAGGCATCATTAATGCTGAATGATATATTCAGGTTTTGGGGCAACATTCTGCCATCCAGACAACATGCTTTTCAGGGAAGGCCTTGTTTTTTTTAGCAAGACAATGCCAAACCACATTATGCATGTGTTACAACTGCATGGCTCCATAGTAAATGAGTCCGGTTGCTAAACTGGCCTGCATACAGTCTAGACTTGTCGAACACTGAAAACATATGGCTCATTATAAAGTGCAAATATGACAAAGGAGACCCCGAACTGTTGAGCAACTGAAACCGTAATTCATACAAGAATGTGACATTTCACTTTCAGAAGTACAGCAATTGGTCTCCTCAGTTCCTAAACATTTACAGAGCATTGTTAAAAGTAGAGGTGGTGCAACACAGTGGTAAACATGCCCCTGTCCCAACTTTTTTGAAATGTGTCGCTGGCATCAAATTCAAAATGAGCATATATATATATTTTTCTAAATAAATAAAATTAAATTAAGTTTCTCAGTTTCAACATTTGATATGTTGTCTTTGTACTATTTTAAATGAAATATAGGGTTTCCATGATTTTCAAGTTATTACATTCTGTTTTAATTTACATCTTACACAGCATCCCAATGATTTTAGAATTGGGGTTGTATATACTCTTTTCAGGTATTAATATCATTAATATTATTCAGTATAATCAAATCGATGACAGAAAATACTTTCTAGCTGCAACAAAATTACATTCATGTTACACCTAAATCATTAAAATTACTTTCCTGTAAAGTGTGTGTGTGTGTGTGTGTGTGTGTGTGTGTGTGTGTGTGTGTGTGTGTGTGTGTGTGTGTACTCACTAGCTTACAAGCAGCAGGTCTGGTTGGAGATTTATAGCTTACCATGATTATAATCATGCTAAGCTGTTGAATAATAATTATCCACCCCTACAGCACTGGAAATCTCAAGAAATCAAAGAATGAATGCTGGAGCCCTTAATGTTTTTGCCAAGCATATATAATCCACTTAATTACCATACAGTCTGACAGATTACTCTACTATGCATATTAATCATATGACATGTCACTGAACTAATCTTTCCATGCAAGATAATAAAAAATAATCTTTGAACAGTGTGAAAAATGTTGTTTCATAATTGGGGTTATTATAAATAATATTAGCCAGGAAAAAAAAAAAACTTTCGAAGTATGGAGCAGATAACCAGAGTAGTTGGTAAATAAAGACTTTTACTAGGGTCTATAGAGAGAAATAAACAACAATTTTTATTAAATGTTAACATGCATTAAAAGAGTCCATATTCCTGGATTATGGCTGGCCTGGAACAGCCCAATTTTTTTTGCAACATACAACACAAAAGAACAAGAAGCTATATGGTAACAGCTTATAACAACATTTTGTAAATTTGTGCCTGACAGTGTCGGTATATTAATATCCTTTATTTCTTTTGGCATCTTTAGTCAAAGAAAGTGCTAAACTACAATTGAGGTTCACAAAGTAAGAGGTAGGATAAACCATGTGCCAAAGAAATTATTGTTAGCTCTGCATGTTCAGACAAATAAATAAAAAATAAATAAAAATAAAAAAGCCCCTTCCATATGAATTGGCTCATCTTCTTAAGAGAACTGCTGTCTTTCTTTGTCCTGAAAGCATTTATTTTTCTATCATAATAGTGCTTGATGATAACCATCTCGCTCTTGCAGCAGCTCAGAGCCAGACAGGAGTCACAAATCAGTTATAATATCAGTTTCCTGCTGTTGTGCTGAGTATCAGATATGTTATGAACTGTTATGCAAAATGGTTGTTATATGACCTGATGAGAAGATTTAGCATAGATCAGCTTCTTGACGAAAACTTTTAGTATTTGCTGACAGCACAGACACCCAAATGATTATTTTGTCTGTTGGTTATCTCAACGACTCAGTGAAAGTGAATAATCTGGGCTCTTTGTCATGTAGACAGGTTAGAATAATATTTGTTCTAAGTCGATCAGTGCTCCCACATGTGCCCCACGCCTTTTTTTTAAAAACTACATTTGGGGAGTCTGATAAGAAAGCTCACTATGATCTACAGTACATCTTTACTTTTTCCTTCAGTTGCAAGAGTACTACCTATGTTTAGTAGTAAATAATATCCACAAGGCAGTATGAAGAAGGATGCAGGTTGTAAACAGACAAAACAAGTGAAAATTTTGTATTCTGCCAGATACTTTTATTTCTGGTAACTTCAATGCAGTTTAAATTTGTTGATTCTATCAATTAATCATTTTATGTTACCCACAGGGAACATGTAAAATCATGACTACTAGTCTACATCCAGGTAAATTTGGTGACAGGAACACATGTCTATGACTTTCTTAAAAATGCAACCATTGTATTAGTGAATGAAGTTCAGAGGTTCACATTAAATTATTGTGTTTAATTATTGTGTTATACTGTAGTTAATAATTTATTATGACTGACTAGATAAATTAGTTTCTGTGTGCAGTTTTAAATTTCTCTGAATACACATGATCTCCTTATAGTATTTATCTTGTTTTTGGTCATATAAAAAAGGATCCCTATCAGCTAATTTTCTTTTGTCTAAATTCAGTTAGATTCTTTCAAATATAGAGGCAAATATCTGTCAGCCATATTTTTTGGTCATGTGACCCTGTTTCCTGAAAGTGCTTCCATAACAGTGGAAGCCCATTCATTTTTAATGTTGTTAGATTTTCTTATAGTTCACTTTAAAGTTATATTATTTCCAAAATTTAAGCAAATTAACATATCATTACATTAGTTATATTTCTCTTTAGGCAAATTGAATATGCTTTCCATTAAGGATCACTTTTATGTAACATAATCACAATGTAATATGATCTCTTAGGACAATCTAATACAATGTAATAAAAAAAAGCTTTAAAAATTTAAAAGGGTCTGGGAAATCAGTTATCGTAGGTTTATTCTTATTCTTACCTGACAACTTTCAAGCTTTGGAGGAAGACTGTCAAACATGAACTGATCTGACAAAGATGCGTAATATTGAACAAAAACTGGAACCAGACTAATTAGACTTTTTTTTTTTAAACATCAACTTTTTTCTGCCATGCATTTAGTCTTTAGCTGGCTGAGGGTTTTGCATTAAAAACTTATTGCTCTCTCAAAGTTATAATTTAGTAAATCATTATTGTAGTCATTTGATTAAGCATTTCTTTATTAAAAAAGTAACAGAAAGTACACATAAAACTCTGTAAAACATTTACTCACACCGTTATATGTAAAGACATTACAACTTTACATTAAGCAGATAAATAAGACAAAGTTAAAAAAAAAAACAAAGGATCAAATTACAGGTATAGAATGAAGAATTTTGCATCCTATGCACTTTCTCCAAGGTTATTCTGCTGACTGAAGACTTTAAGCCATGTTCTATGTTAGTACAGGTGTTCACAGTTTTAGTGATATGATCAACAAAGATAGCTGGATGGAATGGCATGATGTCAGCAGCAGACCTCATATCGAAGCTGCTGGTGGCCTTTGTTAGTATCGCGCACATTATGATGCTGACTAAGCTGTTCCTGTGGGAATCTGTTGTAATCTCATACTCATGGGGTCATTTCAGCATTCAACCAAAACTGGTCAACTGGTTGTAAGTGTGTCTATATGTGTGAAGCTTTTTCCCCCCTCTCATCAGGCTCTGGGTACAGTTCACTATGCAGTTTGTGCTATAGTTCTTATTGACTATTGACCTTTCTCCAGTTCAATCACACCTCTGTGCCCTCTCGGGGATACAAAATGCCAGTTGAATTCAAGCTAGGGTAGAAATGGCCACTGAACTGGTTGAAAGCAGGGCTGCTGTAGCCTAAAGTGGAATGAGACCCTGAAGGGGAGATAGGAGGGGCTGGTGGAAGAGCTGTCCACTCAGGAACTGTGGAACCAGGGGAGTATGAGCTGAAGCCTGATGTTTGGGTTGCTCTTTGTGTGCCATCCCCTGGCAGGCTGAAAGGAATAGGGCGATTAATGGGTTCTCCACCCACCTCCACAGACCCAGCTGATACCCCAGACATTTCTGTCAGGAAGTTGCTCAAGCAAGGGGGGGAACCCATGGCCAGAGCTTTTCCAGGTGAAGCTGAAGTGTCAAGTGCTGGATTTTTGGGGCTTCCACTCCTGTCTCCTGCCTCTGAGCTAAGAGGTCCTCCAGAGCTGCCCTCCCCAGCAAGACCATCAGACTTTCGCTTCCTCTTGCGCCTGAAGTTGCCATTGTCAAACATCTTTTCACAGTTTGGGTCAAGGGTCCAGTAATTACCTTTACCTTAAGAGTGAGAGAAAAATATTTGACATGAATTTGAAACGAATATGATACCAAGCAAAAACCTCCCAGAAAACCTTACTCACCAGTATGCAAAACTGCTTAGGATAACAACAAACAGACTCAAGAGTTCTTACCAGGGTCATCTTCATCCCGAGGAACTTTCTTGAAACAGTCATTCAGTGATAGGTTGTGGCGAATGGAGTTCTGCCAGCCAGCCTTGCTCTTATTGTAGAAAGGAAAATTGTCTGCTACATACTGGTAAATTTGACTCAGAGTCAAGCGTTGGTCTGGGGCACCATGTATTGCCATTGCAATGAGTGCTGAGTATGAATAGGGTGGCCTGACCAACTTCATTAGGTCCTCCTGCGAAGGTATGGAGAACCAACCCAGTTCTCCACCAGCACCCCCAGGACCTCCTTGCCCAAGGTAGGGCCTCTGCATGCCATAATGCTGTGGCACAAAGGATGGACCTGGTGCACCATTCAGATATGAAGAAGGGTTGATCCCAGTACCAGTGAACCACAGGTATGGATTAGGAGATGAAGCTGCATACTCCCCATGATCATATGAGGAGGGGTTTGTCCTCTGTGGACTTGGCAGTGATGGAGGTGGATAGTAATTATCGCTGTAAAGGCTCAGCTCTGGAGGCTCCTGTCCCAAGCTGGGGAACTGTGGACCACATCGAGTTGGAGACTGACCTTGATCATATGATGTCATGATTATTGCTTCATAAGATTCTCCTGTCTGGATTAAAATAGCTCAGGTGGCTCCAGATGTGATACACAGTTTCTTCGATGGTCCAGAAATATTTCTTTTTCTCTTCTTTTAAAAACAGATCCCGAGTTGAGAGGTCTAATATCTTTCTTCACTCTGCCATTGTTTTCTCTTGCACTCTTGTGAGTGATGTCAACTGTCCCACCTGTTTTATTCATGCATACCTGGCACCTCCCTTCTTTCTTCTTATTGGTTACTTTCTCTTTAGATGACTATATTCACTCTTTGGTCAGTTTTTTGGTCATTTAAAGGAGTCAGTTAAAGATCTGCAGAGTGATTTTTAACATGCATACACAATTTATTTTGTAGTGCTTCCTACATACAGCGAAATATACTTTATATGCTTTTGGATCCTTCAGTTGACTAATGTTTGTGCATGGATGTGAATGCAAATAAAAGATGGAAATAATAATGAGACAAAGACTAAAAACAAATCTTTTTTTTCCCCAAAGTCCAGCAATTAACAACTGAATTTTATCTTATTTCTCTCAGATCAAAATAACCTGAATATCACTTAAGTAACTCAATAAAAAAGGGGAGTGGGGGTGGAATCATGTTCAATAACATAATGTACCAATGATATCAAAGTACAAAAATTGTGCCAAATATTGAAAGTTTCATACTGGAAAAAAGTTTTTAGTTTTATCCTACTTTTCATTTTTAATAAAATATTATTTTGACTGAAACAATAAAAAAAAAAAAATATATATATATATATATACACAGTATATATATATATTTTATATATATATAGCTGAGCGTATGACAGTTTCCGCCCCAGCTCCTGGCAGCGCCCAGCATCCAGCCTCTCGCCACGTACAACAGTTTCCGCCCCAGCTCCTGGTTTATGAAACGAGCAAATCCTCCCGCCAGCCCGAGCGCTGCAACA
>JANZLB010000027.1:29349143-29361572 GCA_026167865.1 Notarius quadriscutis
CTATTTCCCCAACTTGAAAGGGACTCTGATATTTGCTGGAGATTTGGGTAACTGGATTCCACTCAGAATAAGTTCCATGCAACAACAGTTTTCCTTTTCTTTCTCCTTTTCTTTTCTTTATTTTCAAAGAGAGCACACTGTTGCAGTATCAATGGTACTTTGTGAAATATTCAGCAGGTAAAAAAACAACCTTTCAAATAAAAACAACAGAACAGAGAAGATGCAAAGATAATTAACAATCTTATCAAAATATTTAAATACACAGGCCAAAGTAGTGAGTAATTTTAAGATGTGTAAATACGCAGAAAAATATTATGAATAATTATTCATATGTGCAAACATGCAGGGCAAATGTAATGGGCAATCACATATTCCAAATATACAAATGCACAAGTAATTTGATCAGACATGAACTTATACACAAATTACCATACAAAATAACAATAGAAAATAACATGCATTCTAAATCAAACCGAAAATCTACCACACAATACACAAACAAAGAAAAAACATCACACCATACTATACAGACATGCAACATGAAATAAATAACGCCAAATTACTGCAATTCATCATCTTCTTCCATAACACCTTAACCCTCACATCACTCGTTTGCATTCAATCATTCACAACTTCCCGGTTAACAACAAACAATCACTGCTATGGCTTACTACTATCGCTTAACACATCATACAAACAATTCACACATAGCATAAACAGAACCACAACGGCACAAATTGCCAGGATTTCAAAGCAATCAAAAGACAAGAAAACTCTCCCTCTTACCAGCTGCCTCTCCAACTTTCTCAGACGTTCTTAGCACACTACTCAGACCCACGTTCATTCACAAATACTAGCCTTCGGTGCGCCACCATTTAAACTCATTTCCTTCCTGGCAAACCTGAACCTATGTCACCACGTGTGACGTCATGCAGAAGACACACTCACTTTTCGGTCTCCCAAACAAGATACATACACGTACGTACACGTGCAGGCATATAGACACACATACTCAACTTAACCACAGCTTGATTTGACATTCGCTGATCATTAATTTCAGTACCTTGTAAACTTTAAATAAGATCAAACAGAATTAGTGGTTCCTACCTATTTAATGGTGGACTGCAGCACTTCCCGCCTCTGGGCAGCAAAGGGCACACCGCTTCCTCTCTGAAGAATATGAGGTTTGAGGATGGATGTTTGTTTCTCCATGAGCATCCTCCGGTCTGCTTGCCGCCCAGAAGATTGCAGAAGTCGTGCAGCCCACCCATGGATGCCAAGATTTGTCATGGAAAAATGACAAACACCAACACCAGTCTCGTCCTTTTGCAAGAGAAAGAAGGTTTATTGCAGCAATGGACAAGTGATGAGGGTTTAGCACACTCCTCACACCGTCCCTTTGTTCTCAAATCTACAGTATATATACTCTTTACTAGATAAAAAGGAGACATTACATCTTTTGCATTACATCATTGCTATTACATGCCCTAATCATGCACCGGGAGCGTGATCAGCTCTAAAGCTGATTGGATCTCGTCTAATCACTGTCTTGTACACACATCTGCTACATACGTCTGCTACACACATAAGGAACATGATAAGATGAAAAATGTTTTGGTGCAAAATGTTCTGTCATTTGTCCTTGAAGAGGCAATGCTCAGAAAAGGAAAATAACAAAACAGTATGACACTACAATTTACTCTACAGGTTCTTATGCTGAAATGCAGTGTTTTCCTTTCTCCAAACATAACTCTTCTCATTTAAACTAAAAAGTTTACTCTACGGCCAATATGAAAGTCTTTGTCTTCTGCAAAGTTGATTTGGCATGAATTTTATGCTGGATGCCCTTCCTGACGCAACCCTTCCTATTTATCTGGGCTTGGGACCGGCACTAAGAATGCACCAGCTTGTGCACCCAAGTGGCTGGATTGGGACTGGGCTATTGACCCTGAATATTTTTTTTCTATAGGCCTGAACCTGTCATGCTGACCATAGGTTACATTCCCATTTGAATGGTGGGGCCATAGTGTAGGTTCATTATCATCAGGGATCACTCGATAGCGAGTAAGATTGTCCACCAAGAAAATGTTTAGGTTTAATGCACCCGCAGGTGACTGAACAGTCCAATGCGGGAGGCGCACAGCCTTCCACAAACGTGGCATTTATTAGTGGCAGTGAGCGGTAAAGGTGCCTTTTCTCTTTCCTTGTGCAGCAAATGTTTCTCCAGGACCTTGGTTCGCCTTTCTAGCTCAAAGTGGGACACACCCTCATGGGTGGCCTTTCGCCAACCGGATCTGCTAATAGCAGCATCCTCCCAGTTGTTAACACTAATACCACAGGACTTTAGTGATGCTTTCAAGTTATCCTTAAAATGTTTCCTTTGTCCTCCCCTCGATCTTACTCCAAAGCCAAGTTGGCCGAATAAAAGCTGCTTGGGAAGGCCAGAGTCGTTCATTCGTAAGAGATGTCCCGACCAACAAAGTTGATTTTGCATCACCATGGCTTCAATACTGGTGCATTTGGACTCTTCCAGGATACTGACATTTGTTCGTCAATCCTTCCAGTTGACACCCAGGATATGGTGGAGGCAGCGTTGATGGTATTTCTCAAGGGCCTTCACGTGCAGTTGATAAGTAGTCCAGGACTCCGAGCCATACAGAAGTGTTGGTAGAACAACAGCCTTATATACTAGGATTTTGGTATCAGTTCATATACCTCTCTCATCAAAGGCTCTCTCCCACAGCCAACCAAATGGCATAGCTGGCAGCTTGAAGACGATGTTGGGTCACAGCATCAATATCTGCCTTGGGTGAGAGGATGCTGCCCAAGTCGGAGAAACTCTGTACATTGTGTAGGACAGTCTCTTCGATCTTAAGGGATGGACAGGTAAGAGTTTGAATTGGAGCTGGCTGAAAAAGAACCTCCATTTTCTTCACATTTATAGAAAGGCCAAGTCTCCGGTAGGCATCATCAAAGGTGTTCAGAATGGCTTGTAGATCATCTTCTAAGGTGGCACAGATACAATTGTCATCAGCGTACTGAAGTTCCACCACCAATGTATGACTGGTCTTGGTCTTTACCTTAAGCCTGCTTAGATTGAATAAACCACCATCCATTCTGTAGACAACTTCTATCCCACCTGGGATTATTTTCTTCACTAGATGCATAATAGCTGCTACAAAGATGGAAAACAAAGTGGGTGCAATCACACAGCCTTGCTTTACGCCCGTTTTCACCTCAAAAGGCTCGCTATCAGCAGTGTTGTTTAGGACTCTGGTGGTCATGCTATCATGGAGAAGTCTAACATTACGAATAAATTTCTCAGGACATCCATTCTTGGCCAAGATTTTCCATAAGACTTCACAGTTGACTGAATCAAAGGCCTTTGTGAGGTCTATAAAGGCCATGTAGAGTGGCTGATGTTGTTCACGACACTTCTTTTGCAGATGATGCACAGTGAAGATCATATCAATAGTTCCTTGGTTAGCCCGAAAACCACACTGTGATTCCGGGAGAAACTTTTCCGCATGGGGATGTACACGGTTGGCTAGAATCTGAGCAATGACTTTGCCAGCAATAGAAAGTAGCGAAATGCCATGATAATTTCCACAGTCCAATTTATCTCCCTTCTTGAAGATTTTGATAATTTCAGCATCCCTTAGGTCTGGAGCAATTTTCTCTCTCTGCCAGATGAGAAGAATGAGCTGATGGAGACAACAGGTAAGTTCTTCTCCCCTGAGTTTAAAGATCTCTGCTGGTATTTTGTCACCACCAGGGGCCTTTCCATTCTTTAACTGACTGATGGCAGTTTTGACTTCAGCAAGGCAAGATTTTAGTCCAAGCTCAACAGTCACAGGCAGCTGAGGGATCTCTAGGTATATAGATTCGTCTACCAGTGATTCACAGTTTAGGAGATTTTGAAAATGCGCCTTCCAATGGCAGTTGATGCTCTCATCATCCTTAAGGAGAGTGCCATCTTTATCTTTCACAGGAGCTGCACCACACGTGCTAGGTTAACATTACTATCACATATGTTCGACGAGATTGACAATTTGGGTGTTCGAATCTGATCCTCAGCAACCCCCTGGCCCATCCCCTCACCATTCTCCTTACCTCTGCAGGGCTACAGTTCAACTGTCTCATTTTGATTCTCACCAAATACACATACACTTATGCATACTCACCCCGACTACGTTCCCTGATCTCTCCAGGTTTTTCCAAATACTTATTAGGACACAAGAGGTAAAACATTTGCTGACATTATAGCTGTCATGGTTAACCTAAATATTGTGTTATTTAACTCCATTGTAGTTAATCTGTATAAAATTTGAGACACCATCATAATTTGCTTTCAGGTGGAAACACCAGACAGTGGCATGAGCAATGGCATATAATAATAACTAGACCACGTGCTGATGGAATGCAAATGGTTTTTCACAACATACATGGCAAAAAAATCAACTCCACAGAACTGACCTTTTTAGCAAGTGAATTGCCATGGTTAATAATTGTTTACTATCAAAATTCACAACAACTTCCCAAAATATTGAAAGCTACTATTCATTTTAAGTGCAAGGATTTATTTTCTACTTTGCAGAATATGTTGAAGGTATTTAAACATCCAAAGTCTAAAGTGTACTTTAGACTTGTTCATGTGAGCCATAATACAGCATCCTAGTGTATTTCTGACAGATTAGCTGAATGTATCTATCAATTATATGCAACAATAATGAAATTTATAACAACTTAATATTAACTTGTATTATTCTAGTGATTTCATTTACATATGACTGTTTAAAACAGATGTGATTTTACACTGAGCTAGGGAATTCTATGAAACTGGCACTCAACTTGGGAAAATAGAAAAGTTATAAAACATGTGAAGACCTTGGATATTTAAAGGTTGCCCTGACCTTACTCTGGTTTAGAATGTGTATTCAACAAAGGTATCCAACAAGAAAATTAACCTCCATTAGTTAAGGAATGAACTTAGACAATATGTAAAGGAAAATAAAGAATCAAGTAACAGCTGATTGCAAGGTAGTATAAATAACAGACTTTGACTTATTATATCACAGTCACACACAGGGATGAGGGAGGATATATGTGCTGTGTTTATTTAAAACAAAATAATAAATACAAAGGCAAAATATGAGAACCAGATTAATAGTGACAATGGGCAAGACCAGGACCAAGAACAATTGCAAGAAGCATGACAAATGCAAGTTGAATTATGAACAGAAACAGGGGTTTCAATAAATTGACTAATCAGGAACCAAACTGGAAAAAGTTGAAAGAACTCATGACACACTAGGAAAACTACCAAAGACAGGACATGGGAGGAGACAACATAATAATTAAAAGCACATGGCAGTGAAAACAAATAGCACATAACCTGGAAGTTCAGTGCTGTGCAGTGAGCTGTGGTGCAGGGAGCTTGGCATGAGGAGAAGTTATGCAACAGAATCCATTCTCAAAAGTGCTATTCCCAGAGCACCCTTCAAGGCACCCAAATGGTGCACCTGGGCCCCTGGGCATGGGCATGATGCTAGATACTGCTCCAAGAGTCTTTGGCATGGGTAAGCACATGGGCACAGGGTAAAGCATAGGTTAGGGCTTAGACTCATACATAGGCTTGGATATGGTTTCAGGCACCAGTGGGGACAAAGGCATGGGCATGGATTCAGGCATGGGCATGGATACAAGCATAACCATAGTCATGGATTCACCCATGGGCTCAGAAATGGACACAGATTTGGGCATGGATTCAGCATACAGAGTGACATCATCCTCAAAGCCAGGAGGCAGGTCAAGAACCTCCTCTCTGCTGAAAGAAGGCAAAGCAATGATGCCATCATTAAAGCCAGGAGGTGAAGCAAACAATGTCATCCCTAAAGCAAGGGGCCAGGTGAGGATGTCCTCCTTAAGGTCAGAAGGCTGAGCAATGACATCTTCCCTGAAGTCATTAAGCAGAGGGATGACATCATCCCCAAAGTCAGAAGGCAGAGCAACAACATAATCCACAAAACCAGAAGGCAGTGCGAAGGTCTCATCCTTACAGTCAGGAAATGGGTGATGACATCATCTTTGAAGCCAGGTGGAGGAGTAAGCACAGGAGAGCATGCCACCCAGTGAGCCTCTGGATGGAGATCTAGAGTGAAGGCCTCCCTATCAGCCTCTGGATGGAGCTCAAGAGTAAAGGCCTCCCTGTCTGCTTCTGGATGGAGCTCTGGAGTGAAGGCTTCCTTGTCAGCCTCTGGAATCTCTGTGCTTACTTTAGCCCCACTCCAAAAAATTTAAAGCGGTACCTTACTCTGAAAATGTGGGAACTCTTCAGCCTCTTTGTGTCGTGGGAGATGAAGAAAGCGCTCTGCTGCAACCATAAGCCATGGTCTTGCATTCTGTCATAATTATGCACAGGGGTGAAGGTGGATGCAAGTGCAGAGTTAATTTAAACAAAAGAAGAAATATAAAGGTCAAACACAAGAACCAGAATACTCATAACAAGAGACATGACCAAGACCAAGCACAAGAAGGATAACAAACAAAGAGGATTGCAAGAAGGATGACAAATGCAAGACAAAACATGAATAGTCTATGGGACCAACAAAAACCAACAAGTATAAGCAGATAAATACTGCTTATAGAGATCCCTCCATCCATTATCTGTAACTACTTATCCCGTGCAGGGTCACAGGCAAGCTGGGGCCTATCCCAGCTGACTATGGGCAAGAGGTGGGGTACACCCTGGTCAAGTCACCAGATCAATGCAGGGTTGATACATAGAGACAAACCATTCACACTCACATTCACACCTACAGTCAATTTAGAGCCACCAATTTGGCTAACCTGCATGTCTTTGGACTGTGGGGGAAACCGGCACACCCAGAGGAAACCCACACTGACACTGGAAGAACATGCAAACTGCACACAGAAAGGCCCCCGTCGGTGATTGGGCTCAAACCCAGAACCTTCTTGCTGTGAGGCAACAGTGATAACCACTACACCACCATGCCACCTACTTATAGATACAGTAGTTTTTTAGATAAATCTACAGTAGTTTTACAGATGAACTCCTGTACTGATATTGAATATTTAGTAACTACATGACTGCTTTTCTCTTCTCAATGAGCTTGCAATGGAAAGGGGATACTAAGATAGAACAGAGTATGGGGGTGGGCATGTAGACAACATGTGGACTAAGGCCCTGACCACAGTACACTCTAGACATGCACCTGTTCACAGAGAATCCTTTTGGTTATACAACCCCAATTCCAAAAAAGTTGGGACACTGTGTAAAATGTAAATAAAAACATAATGCAATAATTTGCAAATCTCATAAACCTATATATTTTTCACAATAGAACAGACAACATATTAAAAGTTTAAAGTGAGAAAATGTACCATTTAAAAAAAAATAAGGCAATTTTGAATTTGATGGCAGCAACACATCTAAAAAAAGTTGGGACAGGGCCATGTTTACCACTGTGTAGCATCCCCTCTTCTTTTAACAACAGTCCATAAATGTCTGGGAACTGAGGAGACCAGTTACTGGAGTTTTGGAAGTGGAATGTTGTCCCATTCTTGCCTGATATAGGATTCTAGCTGCTCAACAGTCCTAGGTCTTCTTTGTCATATTTTTTGTGTCATAATGCACCAAATGTTTTCAGTTGATGAAAAGTCTGGACTGCAGGCAGACCAGTTCAGCACCTGTATTCTTCTACTGTCAGGTATGCGAGGGAGGTGGATGTAAGTGCAGAAGTATTCAGTTTAATAATAACAGTGTAGTATATATATAAAGTGCACAAACACATACAAAGGCAAACAGTCCAAGACAGCAGGCTAAATCCAAATCGTAAAACATGCAAAAGGGTCAGGTGAGGCGCAAACAGGATATCAGAGGCAAAGCGAGAACGGGAATGAACAAGAATGAGAAAGAGGCACAGGAAATCAAGAACACGGGTAGAAAATTTGGTAATGCATACTGATGTATTGTAATACTTCACACTGATCATGCATCAGCACAGTCCTTAAATAGGTGCATACATAGTTCCTTAATTAAGTTCAGGTGCGCATCATTAACAGCATGCATGCTGGAGTCTGCTCAACACATGCGCAGCCCTAGGCGTGCCTTCAGGTGCAGGCACCACAGCACACAGGACTGAGAACTACGAAGCCATGCTGTTGTAATAGATGCAGTATGCAGTTTAGCATTGTCTTGCTAAAATGTGCAAGACCTTCCCGGAAAAAGATGTCATCTGGATGGGAGCATATGTTGCTCTAAATCCTGTATATACCTTTCAGCATTGATGGTGCCTTTCCAGGTGTTCAAGCTTCCCATGCCACTGGCATTATGCACCCCATACCATCAGAGATGTAGGCTTTTGAACTGAACACTGATAACAAGGCGAATGGCCCTTGTCCTCTTTAGTCCAGAGGATGTGTCATCCATGGTTTCCAAAAAAAAAAAAAAAATCAAATTTTGATTTATCTGACCACAGAACAGTTTTCCAATTTGCTTCAGTACATTTTAAATGAACTTTGGCCCAGAGAAGATAGTAGTGTTTCTGGATCATATTCACATATGGCTTCTTCTTTGCATGATAGTGCTTGAACCTGCATTTGTGGATGGCACAGTGAACTGTTCAGAAACAATGATTTCTGGAAGTATTCCTGAGTCCATGCAGTGATTTCAATTACAGAATCATGCCTGCTTTTACAAAAAGCAGGCATGATTGTGTAATTGAAATCAATGCAAAATGCCTACTTTTAATGCAGTGTTGCCTGAGGGCCCGAAGATCACTGATATTGATTTTTGGGCCTTGTCCCTTGCACAGATACTTCTCCAGAATCTTTTGATCATGTTATATACTGTAGATGATAAGGTATTCAAAATCTTTGCAATTTTACATTGAGGAATATTTTTCTGAAATTGTTCCACAATTTGTAGAAGCAGTTCTTTGCAGATTGGTGAACCTCTGTTCATCTTTACTTCTGAGAGACGCTGCTGCTCTACAATGCTCTTTTTACATCCTGTCATGCTACTGACCTGTTGCCAATTAACCTAATTAGTTGCAAGATGTTCCTCCAGCCATTTCATTTTAATACCACTTACTTTTCCAGTCTTTTGTTGCCCTGTCCCAATTTTTGAGACATGTTGCTGCCATCAAATTTAAAATGAACTAATATCTTTCATGAAATGGTAAAATGTTTCAGTTTAAATATTTTATCTGTTGTTTATGTTCTACTGTGAAAAAAAATATGGGTTTATGAGATTTGCAAATCATTGCATTCTGTTTTTATTGACATTTTACACAGCTTCCCAACTTTTTTTTGGAATAGGTGTTGTACCATTCGTTGTTACTCATTCACACAACTTCAAAAGATTCACCCAATGCCCTCACACAGCATCAACAAGTTTGGATGCTACAGTGTTGCATGACAGGGGTCATAAGGCATTGCTTTGCATCATTTTATTTATGTATTTTTTTCCTGGCTCTAGGCCCTCCCATCTGTGTGTCCCAAAGAGAGAGAGAGAGAGAGAGAGAGAGAGAGAGAGAGAGAGAGAGAAGTTTGGATGATATGGTGCTTTATTTGGGCTAATGTTAGTAATTATGGGTTACTTGTATTTATGCAGCCACAAGAGGAAAACTAAAACAATTTTTTCCTCCAGAAGGGCAACTCAGGCAAAGAAGGCAAATAGGCTGTTGGCTTGGGCAACTTTAGCCCAAACTTGTGCACGTCCTTGTGAGAGACCATCTAACCAAATATCAGATTTCTGTGAAGACAGAAAGGTAAACTCCTTTTCTAATATCATAATAAAGAATACTCATCACCCTTAAATGCTTTTCAGCACCAGTGATGGCATCGTAAATCCTTCTGCCTTACCCCACCCAGATGCATCAGTGGTATTATGTGAACAGTTCTGGTCTCACTTCACCACTAAGACTAAGAACATAAGGTCTCAATCACTGTTCAGTTCTAACTACTCTCTTTCCTGTCTCCTGGATATCATTCCCAAAATGTGGGATACTCTCAGCCCAAGTATAACAAACATCATTAACATCTGCCTTACTACTTTGGAGAGTACCTTTACTCAAACAATGCAACCAAGACCCCTCTAATTTCTTCAACTACCGACCCATATCTAAATGGTATTTTCTTTCCAATATGCTATAAAAAGCTGTTTTCAGTCAACCCACTGCTTCTCTCAACAAAAAACTGTATACTGGACATAGTTTACCTCCCACTGAACAGCTGTCTAGAGCAGTGGTTCTCAACTTTGGTTGCTGTGGTGCACTGGTGTGCCATGGAATTTGGAAGAATCCAGTGTGTTCTTTATATAGGCTCATGAAATGGTATTTTTAAATATACCAGTGACACTGCTTCTTAGTTAAAAACATTTGTAGATAGTCACTTATTTACAACTTTTACAATATTTTTTAATCTAAATGGCCTCTAGTCCCATTCTCAATTTGATTTTGAAAATGAATTTAGGTCCGGGGAGGAGGATTATTATTGTAACGACTGGAAAAGGCACTCGTTCTAAGTGTTGTCAGTTCCACGTTGTGAGCGCAATGTGTGTGTGTACTTACACTCTACGAAAAGACTGATTTTTTTTTTATTGTAATCATTTACAATTTCAATATTTGTGTTTAGGTGGACCTAACTGGCATTCATATAACAGCAACAACAAAAACAACATGTTTAATTTATATAGCACCTTTCACCAACTCAAGGATGCTTTAAAAAGCGTTAGCACTACAGAAAGTGATGCAAATCAACCAAAAGAAAACAAGACAGATATAAATAAAATGAGATATTTCAGAGACACTTTCAAAATGATCAGTGAGAAAATGTTAAATAGTATTCAAATACGTTGACTCAAAGCCCTTGCATAATTTCTGTGAAATTCACTCTAATAATGGGAATGTGCAACAGTGCAATGTGTGACTGTCAATATCACTGAATAAGCTTATAGCAGTATCACAGGTGCCAGATACAAGAAATCTAAGATGATTTGTGGTCTTTTATTCAGTGCCGTATTAACATTTATGATAAAATTGACTTATTTAATATTAAAAATAGCAAATCATATTAATGACACACTAATCACTGAAAAGGCATCTGGCATGATGAGAATCTGTTGGCTGAAGGACTTGGAGAGTTTTTAACCTGACAGCTACTGGGTCATAGTAAATGTTGGAAAGAAAATTAATTTTATATAGGCTCAACTCTTATATAATGGACAAAAATAATTTTTGGTTCATTTAATTAATTAACACATTAAAAACTAGATTTAGCAGATTTTGAAAATAAGCCCTGATCATGGCAACATAAGAACAGGCCTTAAGCACTAGGTACATAGAGGCAGGTGTCTACCACAGTAGGCAGGACCCAAGGTGTAGGCTGTACAAAGATGTCCCTGAGACAGTCCAGCACAAAGTAGCACAGTAAGCTGGGACAGCATACACTGAGAGGCATAACCAAGTGGCTGGGGTATAATGTACAGGAACATCTGTGCTGAGTACAGACTAGAAGTCTCGAAGTCCCAATGGGACATACCACCTAAAGTGGTTGAGAACAACAGAGCTAAGATCCTATGGGACTTCAGGTTCCAGACTGGCAAGCAGGTGATGGCTAACCAACTTGACATAGTGGTGGTAGATAAGGAGCAGAAAAGTATAGTTGTGATAGATGTGGCAATCCCAGCTGACAATAACATCAGGCAGAAGGAGCATTAGAAGATTGAGAAGTACCAGTGAAAGAACAACTGGAACAGATGTGGAAGGTGAAGTCCAAAGTGATCCCAGTGGTGAAAGGAGCATTAGGGGCTGGCACCCCCAAACTGGGAGAGTGGCTCCAGCAGATTCTAGGTACAACTTCTGAGGTCTCTGTCCAGAAGAGTGCAATCCCAGGAACAGCTAAGATACTGTGCAGAACCCTTAAACTCCCAGGTCTCTGGTAGAAGACCCAGGCTTAAGGAAGACATGCACCACCCCCACCTGGAGGAAGAGAGGGAAGTTTATAAAAATATATATAAGAAGAACTTTATTTAGCACACGGACACTTAAGCACAGTGAAATTCCTCTTTGCATTTAACCCATCCAAAGGAGTGAATACACACATGCACACACACAAGCAATGAGCGTACACACATACCCAGAGCAGTGGGCAGCCATGCTACAGCTGGGGAGCAGTTTGGAGGTTTGGTGCCTTGCTAAAGAGCACTTCAGCCCAAGGCTACCCCATGTTAACCTAGCTGTACGTCTTTGAACTGTGGGGGAAACCAGAACTCCCTCACAGAACATGTAAACTCCACACAAAAAGGCTGCCATCAGCCACTGGGCTAGAACCCAGAACCTTCTTACTGTGAGGCAACAGTGTTAACCACTACACCACCATGCTGTGTGTGTGATATATATATAT
>JANZLB010000027.1:29463067-29475965 GCA_026167865.1 Notarius quadriscutis
GATAGGCTCCAGCTTGCCTGCGACCCTGTAGAACAGGATAAAGCAGCTAGAGATAATGAAATGAGATGAGATGACAATTCCGCACATTGCAAGTTACAATACATTTCTTTTGGCAATTAGGGTATTTACTTATTTTTTCCACATCAAAGGCACTTTTAAAAAAACTAATTAGACACAGATTTATTTCGGCTTTAATTTACTTTGTCAGAATTCCAGTGGGTCAAGTTTTCACACAACAAGGTGAGTTGGGAGGCCACCTGTGGCTGTAAAAGTGACTAACTTTAGAAACAATGCCTTTTTATCCTTGATCCCATTTGAAAATCCAATTAACTCAGCCAAGATCTCAGAAAAAAATTGTAGACACAAATTTCCACAATTCTGTTCTTCCTTAGGACCAGTTTCCAAACTAGTGAAGGCTGTATAACTGTACAAACAACATAATGCAAATATAAATTCTTTTGACACCACACAGACAGTTCAGGAAGGTGACAGTTCAGGAAGGTGCATCATGCTGGGTTTGGCAGAAGAGGGATGTCAGTAGCTGGAGACCCACCACCGACGCGCAGTGACTGCTTACCACTGTGGACCCCCCATCCTGAGAGTGTACCGAGCTAGGGGTTGAAACACACGATGAGGGATGGCCTCGGTTGAGGACGTCGGCGGTGTAGCAGTTTATAAGGCCAGTACTGTATGAAGGTAACTTAGGAAGGTGGCAGAAATTAATGCAAAGACAATAAGAAAGGAACCGGTGAAGGATGAAGGCACCAGGTACCAAAATATGTACAGTACCAGTCAAAATTTGGACACACATACTCATTCATAGGATTTTCTGTATTTGACTATTTTCTACATTGTAGAACAATACTGAAGACATCAAAACTATGAAATAACATAAGGAGCATATGTGGAATTATGTGGTAAACAAAAAAAAGTGACCATAGGTGTGAATGGTTGCTTGTTTCTATGTGTCAGCCCTGCGATGATCTGGTGACTTGTCCAGGGTGCACCCCACCTCTTGCCCAGAGTCAGCTGGGATAGGCTCCAGCTTGCCCGCAACCCTGCAGAGGACAAGCAGTTATGAATAATGGATGGAAAGTAGCCACTGTTTACCTTGATGACAGCTTTGCACACTATTAGCATTATCTTAACCAGCTTCATGAGGTAGTCACCTGGAATGTTTTTCAATTAATAGGTATGCTTTATCAAAAGTTAATTAGTGGAATTTCTTACTTTCTGAAGACCATCAAACGATAAATAGTAAATAATAAAAGTACATTAAACAGCTCTATTTGACAACTGTAGTAGCCCATATTATGTCAAGAACTGCTCAACTAAGCAAAGAAAAACAACAGTACATTATTACTTTAAGACATGAAGTGTCTTAATTAATAAAAATGAAGAAAAACCATTGAATTAGAAGGTGTTTCTAAACCTTTGACTGGTACTGTACATCCACCATTAAGAGTTTTCTACACACCATCTTGAAAGACTGTCAAGCCAGGAAGAAACCTCTGCTCTAAGACCAGCATAAAAAAACCCAGCCTGATGTTTGTGTGTGATCACCAGTTCTTTGGTCAGTGTATTCTCTGGTCAGATTAAACAATAAATCTAACTTGGATGATTTTTGACAGTATGTATGGAGGAAAAAAGAATGAGTCTGTCAGGGATTAGAGTTAAAGGTGGATACAAGTGCAGATATGGTTTCACACGAAGAAAAAACAATCACTAGGAACATGCACTAGAAAAACAAGAACTAGGTAACTCTGGAAACAGAAGAACATAATGTGAGTGATAAATACAAGACAGAGTACTTCCAAAAACAGAACTTAAATTCTGTTGCTCAGTAGGTATTAACATCACTCAGGTGCACATGATCTCATGATGAGCAGGGACTGATGGGTAACATAGTCCTGACAGACCCTCTTCTTTAGGAGCATGCCTACTTTGGTCTCAAGGTGGTCCTAGGCAACTGGTCAGAGTGACAACTACAACAAGGCCGGAGGGAGGAGCAAAGATCACAGTGAGGCCAGAGGGAGGAAAGATGAATATAGTGAAGCCAGAAGGGGGAGTGATGTCCTCTGTAAAATAAGGGGCAGAGCGACATCCTCAGCTGAGCAAGCAGGAGGAACAATGTCCTCAGCTAAGCAGGGAGACAGAGCAATGTCACCAGTGGGGCAAGATGGAGTGGCAATGTCCTCACTAAAATCAGGGGTCAAAGTGGAATGGACATGAGAGACCTTGGCTTGCAAGGCTTCTTTGTTGTCCTCTTGCTTGGAAGGCCATCTGGTCAGCTTCTGACATGAGCCTGGCTTGTGAGGCCACCCCTCTGCCTTTAAAATAATAAGGCATTGTGTATGCATGGTGTATGAGGCTACCTCATTGGCTTCTGGCTTGAATGTGGCTTGTGAGGCCACCCCTTTGGCCTCTGGCTTGAGCTGGGTTAGAAAGGCTGCCCCATCAGTCTCTGGCATGAGCACAGCTGTAAGCTTGTGTTCAGCCAAGTGGGCTCAGCCAACACAAGTTATAGTTCTGTAGTGAATTCCTGATGTGGGTGGAATACCGAAGCGTGGCAGGTGGGAAATGATGTTCACACTGACTTTTATTATCACTTTCACACTTGCTTTTCAGCTTTATTATTCTCATTCGATTGCTCACACACACACACACACACACACACACACACACACACACACACACACACACACACACACACACACAGGTGCTGGGGTTGGGAGAGATCTTCTCTCATCACCCTTTCCCTCTTTCTACCTTCC
This sequence comes from Notarius quadriscutis, assembly GCA_026167865.1. NCBI lineage: Eukaryota > Metazoa > Chordata > Actinopteri > Siluriformes > Ariidae > Notarius > Notarius quadriscutis. Next base: position 29,465,842 of record JANZLB010000027.1, read on the forward strand.
CTCCTCACTGCAACAAAAACACAACATTAATTGACAATAGGTGTACTGACTTTGTCAGTCACCTTTCCTGGCCCTGCCCTCCATTTACAAACTGACACTTGGCCACACCCCCGCTGTCACATGTTCCCCCCCAAAAAATTATTTTGGGCCTTGAGCTGGTCCAGAAGGGCAGTAATCTGATAAGGCTGCTTCTGGTACTCCCAGATTCGCTCATTCTGTGTCAGCATGCACCAGAGCATGTCTTCTGCATCCAATGTGGTTCTCGCTTTCTATTAGGGATTGGAGTCGGAGTTGGTTTAATCAGTGCAACACAAAAACAAACCCTAGGAACATTAACCCTCTGGGGTCTGGTGGTATTTTCTGGCACTCTAATGATTTTGGCATGCTCTGATTTTGTTGTCAATTTCAACAAAGCTAAGCAATATTTTCAAAGTCATATGACTTTTTTTGTGTTCAGCACAAGTTGAGCCACGATAATATCTATGTTGTATGTATGTCACAATTGTACCTTAAAAAAAAAACAGAGAAATGAAAATTCTGTAAAAAGCAGTTTTAGAATTGTGTTGGAATGTGTGAAAAAACATTATCTTACCCATTGTGATGAACTGTTTTGGTCATTTGAGGTAATTCTTTTCAGTCTTAGGAATGTATCAAGCACAAAAACTTAAATCTGCTCCATTGATTTGGACAATTAACTGACCATCAAAAAATTTATGTCCTATTGTTTTGGGATAAAGGGTTGGCAGTGGGAGGGGTATTCAATGAGAAGAGTAAAAAATTAAATTCCTTTCAATGAGAAGAGTGAAAACCCCTCCCACTGCCCTCTCTTAATCCCATCAGGTCAAGTGATCAAAATGGTTCATCACAATGGGTAAGGTCATGTTTTTTCACACATTTCAACACAGTTCTAAACTTGCTTTTTACAACAGCTTCATTTATCTGTTATTTGACTTTATTTTGGTATTTGACTCTATTCAGTGTGTCTTGCAATTAACTCTTGTATGATTTTACTCAGTTCAGAGCCACAACCAACTCTGTTACTCAATTACTCTGTAATTTAGTCCAGCTCCAAATTTTACTATCTAAACTCAAAATAGAGCAAAATAAACTATTTTGAGGAAAATACTTTTAACTATGGAAAAACTGCTCAATTGTTTTTCCTGTGTATGCACTACAGCGCATGCATTTCAACTGATACGCTCATCAGAAATAGAAGAAATATTTACACTCACTCAAGTTGCTCTTCAGCTGGATCGAGTCAAAGTAAAAAAAAAAAGGCACTGCTCATCGTCAATGTCGCAGTTCTCCAGATTAAATTGAATCGCTGTCCTGAATCATGAATTGAATCATGAATTGATTCACTGCCCTGAATCATCCAAAGCGCATAAAATCCATGTGCCATCTTGCAACAAGTTTTACCTCCAAATAGCCTAAACTATGGCTGACAGATTTTATCCTGTTTATGGTGGCTGTTCCCACTGCAAAAAAGAAACCAATCGAAACCGAAAGAGTGAAAGTGATTATCATTCTGTTAGCATGTGAGTAGTCTTTTATGAATGCGTAAGTGGGCGCTCAGCGCTCTGACTCCAGTGTGAATGAGTAAGGTGACAAGTTTTATGTTTCATCTAATTTTGGTAAGTTAAAAATATAATATTATTTGGCAGTGGGCACATAGGAAAGTGTACAGTATAAAGTTTCTGTCAATATGTTTATCATGCTTGTATAATAAATACTCGCAAAGATATTTATCTAAATACATGACCTACTCATTCTAAACCTGCCAAGCTTTGCCGTTGAAGCTCTCAAACCCAAAAGGTTAACTAGAAAAACAAGAACTAAGGAAACATGGGAGCACAAGAACATTACATGAATGTGACAAATGCCAGACAAAGAATGCTGACAAAGACAGAACTTACATATCAGTGCTCATCAGACATTAATGTGACTCAGGGTGACTCAGGGGCACATAATTTCCTGATGTGCAGGGGCTGATGGGCAATGTAGTCCTAACAGAGGATTTTAATTTGTAGAACACCATCCCAACTGTGACGCATGGGGGTAGCAGCATCATGGTGTGAGGGTGTTTTACTGGAAAAAGGTATGGCTGCATTTCACAAAATTGATGGCATCCTGAGGAAGGAGGATTATCTCAAATACTTAATACATCAGACAGAAAGTTTAAACTTGGTCTCAGCTAGGTTTTCCAGCAAGACTATGATCCTCCATATGCTCCAAAACTCCAAACAAAATGACTTAAAGACAACAAAGTTAAAGCATTGGAGTGACTATCACAAAACCCTGACTTGAATTCCATAGGAACTTTGTGGACTGAACTGAGAAATTATGTCCAAACAAGGAGGTCCACAAACCTGAGTTACACCCATTCTATCAGGAGTAATGGGCAAAAATTCTGGCATCGTGTTGTAAGAAAATTGTGGAAGGCTACTCCAAGTTTTTGATGCAAGTTAAGCAAAAAGCAAAATGTGGCTTCAATCAAATCTTATGTCAAAGTCTCACCTCATGCATGAAAGTTTTCAAGTCAGCACAGACATGTAGTGCAGGACAGTAAATCTGGCTGAGTGGAGAATTGTTATTAGACCATATATTCTGACTGGCATCTAAGCATATTGTAGCTGTGCTGGTTTTGTTGGAAATACGGCCACGAGTCATACGGATGTCTTTCTCTCTTTTATTGTCATTTGGACATTGTGAAAACTACAAGTAAGCAAAAGAAATATTCAGAAACCCACATGTACACATAAACAAACAAAGTTTTGCAGAAATTAATAAATAAGTACTGTGTGCGCCTTCCAAACCGCACAGAAAACTCTTCGGGAATCCCGCTCTCTCTACTGCCATGCTCTCTCTGTTACAATTATTTACCCATAATGCAGCAGGCATGACCCCATGAACTCCGATCATGTGACAATGCAAGATAAATAAAAATTACAATAAATAAAACATATTTCCTCCACCAGTCACTGTCACTCCCAAACCATAGAGTTTCGGTACTTTATAAAATACAAATCAGTGTCTCTGACAGTTATACTCCCACCAAATTACTATGTTTTATAATAACCTTCATGTGACTATAAACCTAGTAATTTCTACACGTAAATAACTGGTATCTCATACATATGAAATCAAACTGACACCTTTGGACCCATTGTACAGGTAAGTGTTTAGAAATTAGTTCCCTGAACACACTTTAATTGTTTTCCACTAACACAACTAATTTATGAATGGGACGTTCAAGTATGGATAGCTTAGTGAATTGCTGATCCTTTTTCCCAAGCTTTCTGTTTCCCATTTGCACTGTCGCCTTCCACACCAGTCCATCTTCATCTTTGCAAACATCCACTACCCTTCCAAGTCTCCACTCATTGCGGGGAATCTCATCCTCCTTGACAATGACAATATCTCCAATCTTCACATTTCACTTTGAAGACTGCCAGCGTTGTCTGAGAGTGATATTCACTAAATATTCCTTCCTCCATCTACTCCAGAATGGCTCTGTCAGGTACTGCACCCTGCGCCACCTTTTCTTGGCATACATATCTTCTGCCACAAATTTTCCTAGGGGAGGCAGTGGGATGGAGCTTTTCATAGTGAGTAAATGGTTAGGGTTAAGTGGCTCTAAACCTTTGGGATCGCTGATGCTGTCAATGGTGAGGGGGCGGCTGTTTACAATGGACATGGCTTCATAGAAAAATGTTCTCAGAGAAGCATCATCTAACCTTCCAGCACTTTTAGCGAGAACACAACTTAGGATGTTTCTGACTGTCCTGATCTGTCGTTCCCAAACACCTCCCATATGACTGGTGTCAGGTGCGTTCATAATGAAGTCACATTGTTTCTCAGCCAGGTAAGTAATCAATCTGTCTTTGTTCACTTCTTTTAAAGTCTTTGTCAGTTAATTTCTTGCCCCAACAAAATTTGTTCCTTGATCTGATCGGATTTCTCTTACAGCACAGCTATAAAACATCACAGTGCATTGATGAAGGCATCAGTTGTTAGATCTTCCAGTATTTCGATGTGGATTGCTCATGAGGATAGACAGGTGAATACAAGACCATACCTCTTATGCTCTTTGCGACCTTGCTTCATGAAAAAAGGTCCAAAACAATCCATCCCACAGAATGAGAACGGTGGGGAGGGATTGGCATGGCAAGCAGGCAGATTCACCATTTTTTGTGTTTCTGTTGGTCTGCGAGCTCTCTTGCATGTGACACACTGTTTAATGTAATTTGCCACAGCTTTGCTGCCACCAATCACCCAGTATCCATTTGCTCTAAGCTCATTTAGGGTCTTCCCTCGACCTTGGTGTTGAGTTTTTTCATGGCAGTAACCTAAGATCAGGCGTGTGATCACACCATCTCTTGGTAAGATCACTGGATGTTTCAAGTCATGTGGTAACGAGGCCTTCTTCAACCTCCCACCCACTCTGAGAATGTCATCTTGCATCCTCTGTACCTTCTCTGGGTTTTCAGGAGCAAAGCACCTTGGGATCTGGAGTTTCTGCAGATTTTCTAAATCTTTCAGCCAGCTCTCCCATCGTGGCTTTAATTCTGCAAGTAGTGGTTCATCCCATCCAGCACCCTTTTGGCACATTTGCTGCAGTATTTTCTTTCCCTGTAGGATGAATGGAGCCAGGAAGCCTAGAGGATTGAAAAAAGAGGAGACTGTGGAGAGAACACCCCTCTGTGTTGCAGGCTTCTCATCCCAAGTGACTTTAAAGGAGAAGGTGTCACTGTTCACACTCCACTTTACTCCCAACACTGTCTGGACTGGGAGTTCATTGTGGTTTAAATCCACATCCTGAACTCCATTAGCTCGTTCACTGTCTGGAATAGACTCCAGGACTTCTCTGTTGTTTGAAATGAACTTGTGGAGGTGTAATCTCCCACTTGCACATACCTTTTGTGCTTCTCTCACTAGTTTAACTGCCTTGTCCACTGATCCTACACTGATGAGGCAATCATCAACATAGAAATTTTTCCTGATGAAGTTGGCTGCTATGGGATAATCTTTCTCAGTTTGACTTGCCAGGTATTTCATCCCATAGTTTGCACAGCTAGGAGAGGATGCAGCTCCGAAAAGGTGAACCCGCATGCGATACTCCTTTGGCTCTGACTTTGTATCACCATTTTTCCACCACAGGAACCGTAAGTAGTCTCTAGCCTCTGGGCTTACATGGAATCTGTGGAACATTGTCTCTATATCACAAGTCACTGCGATCAGATAATTGCAGAACCTGCACAGCACTCCTGTCAGTCCGTTTGTGAGATAAGGTCCAGTTAACAGGTGATCATTCAGGGCCGTGGCATCATATTTGGCAGAGCAGTCAAACACAACTCTAATTTTATCTGGTTTTCTGGGATGATATACTCCATGGTGAGGAATATACCACCTATTTCCTGCCTTAGGTTGGTTCTCAGCTTTCTCTGCACCTCCATTCTCAAAGATATCTGCCATAAACTTAACATAGTCATCCTTAAAATTTGGGTTTCTCTCAAATTTTCCTTTCAGCTGCTTCAGCCTCACCAGAGCCAGACGCTCATTCTCTGGCAAGTGTGGGTGTGTCTTAAATGGGAGAGGTATTTCAAGGTGACCTCCTGCATTCTGGTATATCCTGTCATTCAGCAACTGCATAAACTGTATGTCTTCTTGTGATATGCTCTTTTCTCCAGGGTTTGTATCTTTAAAATCAGCTTCAAGGGCTCTGAGGACAGTGGCTGGTGTCAGTGATGGAAGCTCTTTGACACGTACACGATGACACATACCTGTCACTTCTGTTGACTTTATGACCTGTGGTGAATTGCCGACAATGCTCCAACCCAGGTCAGTCTTGATGCCATATGGCTTGTCACCTCCCATTATGACATGTCGTGGAGCCAAAGCCCTGGGGCAGTCATAACCAATGAGGAGTCCAACCTCTCACTCCATTAGCTCTGGTATTTCATGTGCTATTTTGTTCAAATGGTTCCACCTTTTAGCAATTTCAGGGATTGGGATATGAGAACATTCGAGTGGGATGAAATCTCTGGTATAAGTTAGTGGCAAGTTGATTAAGCTTTGTGAGGTAAACCCTCTAACTCTAAGCCCACTGACTCTGTCACTCTTAATGATGGAATCCTTTCCCATCATAGTGGTTAGCTTCAACTTGACTGGCTCTAAAACTGCCCCCATCGTTTCACATACCGCCTGATCTACAAAGGTGTTGCTACTCTGATTATCTAACAGGGCATACACTAAAGTCTCTGTTTCAGGGGTGGTGGTTGCGGAAATCCATACAGGCACTATCATAGATGTGCTCCCACCATTACCTTTCTCTACACTGCTAGAAAGAGAGAATGTATTCTCTTCTGTTTGCATAACTTGAAGAACAGATGTGTCTGCAGCTGCAGGACGGTCCTTGTGAAATAGTGTTGGATGTGATTTTTTTACATATGCCACATGTTGCTTTATGCTTGCAGTCCTTTGCACTGTGTCCTCTCCTAAGACAACCAAAGCACAAATTATTGTCCATTATCAACTTTCTCTTTTCCTCTACAGACTTGATGGAGAGGTTGTGGCATTTGTGCAGGGAATGTATTTCTCCACAGAACATACATGAGAATGGGTTTGAAGATGGAAATGCAGTGTTCACTTTCTTTGATGCATTTGAATCCTTTGAGTTGTCCTCCACAGCATGTTTGTATGTTTTCGTTGTCATTGACTCATCCGACGCTTTCACATTTGTGATGAATGCATTAGCCTTTGGCCGCCTTACATCTCTTGGTGACCTTTCTTCAGTAGACCTTAAAGCCTGAAAGGATGTCTTGAGATTGTATGCAATATCTGCTTCATTTGCCACAAATTCAGCAAACTCCTTGAAATCTGGGAATTCCTCTGTTTCAACTGCTTCGTGACATGGCGATTCCAGCGAGAGGTTAACCACTTGGAGTATTTGGAGCAATTTTTGATTCTCCTCACAGTCATTTAACATCTGGAGCCCTTTAATGTGTGGCATGGCATTGCTGCAAGCTGTCAAAAATTCACTAAATTGTCTCAGTTTGGCTGACTCTCTCGAACCAATCTTTGGCCATTTATTTAGTTTTTCTCTAAAGGCACACTGGATTACAAAGGGGTGACCATATCAAGCATTCAGGGTCTCCCATGCTTGGCTGTAAACTTCATCATCGCTCCTATAGGAACTTCCTTCAACTACAGATTGCGCCTCATCACTGATGTATTTCTGCAGATAAAACAACTTGTCAGCTGGGCTTGTACATTGACGTTCTATCAATGTCTTGAAACATGTGCTCCACTCTAGGAACTTCAGTGGGTCTCCTGAGAAGACTGAAAGCTCAGGTGCAGGAAGTCTGATAAGAACCGTTGTCATGTAGAGCCTGTATTAATGATTGCTCTTGGTTTACACTGTTTGGTTGTTTACTGTTATTGTTCTGACATGTTTGTTCCATCTTGATTTCTTTACGATGCACTGAGGAATGAGTGGTCATCTTGCCGTGCGCTGTTTTGATTTTATCACAGACCTCGCTTGAGTCAGCTTCAGAATAGGCCTTAAGCTTTGCAGCTGCTGTATAACATCCAGGTCTCTTTGGTTTTCTAATCTTTGAGTTCTTGTTTTTGAGCAGCAATCACCTCCTCCATGTCGATTTCAGCCCTCTTTGCGGTCAGTTCAGCAGCACACTCTGCCTTTTTTGCTATGATGTCTCGCAGTCCTGCTGAACTTGATGTATGGCTTAAGTGATAACTACGTACAGTTGATTTGGTTACTGAAGACCCAAATATTGACTGGGCATACTCTCTGTCCAGTACCAAGCACAGCCTTGCATTTTCTGTGCTAGCATCAAAGTCTTCTAGCCCTGCTTCACTCATGTGCACCTTCAGTAACTCCATCAAATCTCTTGTGACTGCGTCGCAAGAATCCATCTTCCTTCTAATCTCAGTAGAGGGTGCTGACTGGGATCGTACATTTTCATACACACATTTCACCTGTGATTCCAGCCCCTCAACAGCATCCATAATGCCACTCAAGTCTTCATTAGAGCACTCATTCTTAAGATTAGCGCATGCGTCTCTAACTTGCTCCTTCCATTTTTTATATAGGGAAGTAAATTTACTCTCACTCTGCAAAATTTGTTGTTGTTTCAAGTCCAACATTTTAGGGGTTAATCTCCTCTCACGTGAGGATTTCCTGAGCCCAATAGTTTGAGAAGTGGCAGAGTTAACTGTTAGCTTAAGTATTTCTATTTGTGTGTGAATATTACCTATAAGTAATTCTAATCTCTGCCTTTCAGCCTCATCAGTTTGTAGTTCTAATTGTTCAGTTAACCTGTTCAGCTCCTTTTGAAGGGACTCAATTTGTTCATTTACTTCACCCTCTTGTACCTTTTCCCCGTTAAGTGACATTGTACAACCTTGGAAAAAGCACTGTATCTTTAAGGTTATCGCTAGATATCTAGAAAAATATCTTACAAGTACATAGCTATAGGTTCAATCCAAGAGCTATTCCAATTACTCAAGTAAATTACTTCAATTTGCAGTTAAACCAAAACATCAAACAACATCATTAAACATTCACCTCAATTTCACTGCTAAATCAGGAACAACAGTTATATTATGAGGACGTACAGTATTAATCATTTTCTCAGTAAGGTACAAGTATTATTGTTATAACTTTAAATCAACAATGATTAATAGTTACTCTGTTTTTGTTTTTTCTTTCATTCAATGTGTCCATAAAGTAGTGCAGTCAAACCTGGCGCCATCTGCAGGGTCACTGTGCGCCGCTGCGCTGGCAGCAGTTGGATGAAACAGTCACTGCACACTGAGGCCTGTAAAGGATATTTGCAGTCCTGTAACTCCCGCTGGTGCTGCCGTCTATCAGAGAAGTGCGGTACCCTCTGTCTCCGATCTCTTCCCCTTCGCGCGTTGTGCCAGCAATGCTTCCATCTCTCCTCTTCTGGGAAACGCGCTGCTACTTAATTGGTACTCTTTCTTTGGACCTTTTGGCCATCCGACATTATGTTTTCACTGTAGCTGCGCTGGTTTTGTTGGAAATATGGCCACGAGTCATACGGATGTTTTTCTCTCTTTTATTGTCACTTGGACATTGTGAAAACTACAAGGAAGCAAAAGAAATATTCAGAAACTCACATGTACACATAAACAAATGAAGTTTTGCAAAAATTAATAAATAAGTGCCATGTGCACCTTCTAAACCGCGCAGAAAACTCTTCGGGAATCCCGCTCTCTCTACTGCCATGCTCTCTCTGTTACAATTATTTACCCATAATGCAGCAGGTATGACCCCATGTGACAATGCAAGATAAATAAAAATTACAATAAATAAAACATATTTCCTCCACCAATCATTGTCACTCCTAAACCATAGAGTTTCGGTACTTTATAAAATACAAATCAGTGTCTCTGACAGTTACACATATGAAGCCAAATACTCATCACTTAAAATATGTAACATATGGCAAAATATTATATTTTGTAAAGGCCTACATTGGCTCTGTGTCTTATATCCCTAACAGCTAAATCAGTATTTTCAAATTGTTTGATTGTAGCCTCCACTCACATCCACATTGATAAATGCTAAGCTTTGCATGGAAATGACTGTATGCCCAGTGTTCTGTGGTCTGTTCATTCATATTTTGTAAAGGCCTACACTGACGATGTGTCATGCCTTCGCGCTCTTGAGCCTGGTGCAGCTCGAGCAGCCGCTCACTTCTACGCGAAACGAGCATGTTACTTGCACCCTTAGGACGATTGATCATTGCATACACCTTTTGCTGATTTGGAGTGCAATCAGTACAATCATATAATGAGACTTCTCCATTTCTGTTTCAGTTTGTTACTCTGAACTTGCTTCTCGTTTTGTTTTTGTATATAATGCACGCTTGCAAATAAACACCTTCCTACATTTACATCCGTCTACTGCTGCTTTACCTGACACAATGTGCCATATATTCCTTACATATAAATAGGTATTTTCAAATTGTTTGCAATGAATGAGGTCAACAGGTTTTGTTGTTAGATTAGATTAGATTAGATTAGATTAGATTAGATTAGATAAAACTTTATTGATCCCTTTGGGTGGGTTCCCTCAG
>JANZLB010000027.1:29607053-29621034 GCA_026167865.1 Notarius quadriscutis
CACTTGATTATAGTCTAAATGTTCTCAAATTTATTATGTTTTTCCTTATATTAGGATGGCTAGTTTTTGCAGTGCAACTCGCTCTTTAGCTCTAAGGGGCAACAATATCAGGAAACCCACCCCTAGTCTGTATGCATTTGATTGATAGTAAAGTGTGCGTGGATGAACAGAATACACCTAAAACCATATGATGCCTTGTAAATATTGGGATGTTATTCATTATTGTTTGAGTAAAATTGTGTGTAAATTTGCGTAAGCCAAACTGGCCCCAAAATTTATGCCAGATTAATAAATGTTTCATTAACAATGATTTTCTTTGTATTCATCACATGTGTATGTTGATAAATGTGAGGCACCCTTGAATTACCAGACACATGCACAGCTGATTCATGTTTGGTGACCCCACAAAACTCCATAAAAGGCAAAATTCTCACAGTGGAATGTAGAAAATGTCCAAAAAAGAAAAATTTCTTGTAGGCAGAAGTTGTTGTACTTTTGACTCACACCTATGAGAAAAATATATATATTATTTCTGGCAGTCACAACACCAGAAAAGGCCAAAAAATGGAGAGAATTGTAACTTCCAATAGTTATAATGTGTATAATTACATCCAATAGATGTAATGTGTATTTTCTCCATCTTACTGCTACTCTTGGAGACACAGCATATAATGATTCTACCAAGTCCATGCTTTGAATTTCAGAGATAAAAGCTGCAAAAGTGTTGTATGAGCTACAGGACAGAGCATGGGAGTGTTTTCTGGTCCTTAAAGGTCACCAATTAAAAATCTAATTAACATGAGTAAAATTAGCAACATGAAGTGAATAGCTCTAGAAGAGCAGATGGAGTTGCAGCAGTGGTAGCATGATACTAAAAGAGGAATGCCAGGGCCAAAATCCATTAACCTTTCCTTGTATGATCTTAAAATACGATCTCTGAAGATCCTCAGTTCTTTTTCAGTGTTTCCATATAAGGTGGTACTATCTAAGGTGGTTTCTTATCGTTGGTCAATGTCTTTTATGGTTAATTACAGATTTCTAATCCACCATGCAGTCCAATTAGGCAACTGGGGATTTCTAAAGTGCACCATAAACTGAGGATCATTTAAGTGTCTTTGGTTAACATTAAGCTTGCTTAGTTATATTCTTTAGCACAGCAGTTCTCAAAGTGGGGTCCCCAGACCCGTGGGGCTCCATGACCCATAGCCAGGGGGTCCATGAAATAATTAGCTATAAATTATAAAATTGTGCTCTATCATTTAAAAAAATTTATATCTACAGATAGGGGCCTTTTGCGCCAATAAAACATGCATAGTGTTCATTACTCCCACCCATGTTAACTTTTGGGCCAATTTAAACTCTGATATAATTGTGACACTTCACATGAATCTGTCATGAATCACATTTCAATTAGGGCACAACAAACTGTTCCTGCTGTTGCTTAGCTTGGTTTAGGTCTATTAGCCAGCTAGCTATCGGGTGACAATGAATAAATATTTGAGTCAGTCCACATCATAAAGTGACGTTGAGCCCAAACCAGCTACATTTAGAAAATATGACGAGTTATTTCAAGCTTGGTTTTATTGAAAATGGTGACGGGAGACCAAAATGCATCATGCATCATCTTCATCTGATGACAAAGCATCCTGAATATAAGGACAAAACATAGGATTTTTTAATGTCAAAATAGTGTGCAGTACCCATCTCATTAATTTAGGTGGGCTCATAAAGTGAGTTATTGTGTATTATGTGGGATAATGTATGATGTAGCAGCCTCATGCAAATATTCCAATCTAAATTTTCTGAATTAATAGGCTTAATTATTATGATGTGTTCAGTCATACTGTTATAATGTCTGTTAGAATTTTTTTTCAGAGCTTTCTGTCAGTGATGTATTATTTTAAGTTGAAGTACTTACTGAAAGTTAGCTTTAGACTGGTAATTTTACTTTAAAAGTCAATCACTTGTACAGTTTAAATGCTGTCAAGTTAAAATACAATTTGAATAAAATGACACTCCGTTTAAAAGTATGTAAGTGGAATCAATATGACTGAAATTGAAATGTGTTTCTGTATATCACTATGAAACAGGTCTGAAGTATTTAGGTTGAAAAGTTTTAGAATACAAATAGTTCCAATGGCATCTAAGAGTACAGATGGTAGTAAGACTATGCTTAACCTGTGTTTCTATTATTATGAAGGGGTACTTGGAAAATTTTCTCCCCTGTAAAGGGTCCCTGGTCCCAAAAAGTTTGAGAATGCCTTCTTTAGCAGTTGTATCCTGAGTAAGTCATTTAATCAATGTGATATTGATTTCTGCTTCTGCTTGTCAGCCTAATTACAAAAGCAATAATAAATGGTCAGTACATAATGTGATGGCAAAATTGATCACTGCAATTTTGATTTGGTGTCTGTTCTTTCTCATATGTCTCAGTCTATTTCAGCGTCAAGGATTTTGACATTCATATCAGTACATTTTGGCACTAAGGAAAAGTAGCTAATATATGCCTCTCCTCTTGGAGGAATCTCTGAGCTGCAATAAGAATTGATTGTGTTGTCTTGCTATTGGAACTGAAATGTCAGCAGTTGGAAGTTGGTGAAGAGGACTTTAATTGTATTTTTTTCCCAGTTGTAGCCTGTTTGCCAGCAAGTGGAACCAACAGTTGTGTAGTGATTTTTGGTGAAGTGTGTTAGCAATGCATGTGTTATGGCTGAATACAGTCTGTTGTTGTGACATCAACATATCACCACTGTTTAGTTAGAGTACTGAAGTCCTGCATTAGAAATGGGAAGGATGAACTCTCACAGGCTGAGTTGAGGGCTACAGTGCAATGGTAACACTTGGTCTGGCATCTACCCTTTTCAGGTGCTATTTATTCCTTCCAAAAGAACTGTTTACCATCAGAGACGCTCAAATGTCAGGCCTGTCAGTCACAGCCCCCTACCCGTCAGGTCGGATGCATGCCAAGCTCCCTATTTTTCCTTATCTCCCCACACATATTGTGTCTTCCTTTACCAGAATCTTGGATTGCACACTCAGCTTTTTGCTCTTGCAAACCTGCCTTTGTGGTATAGACACTGTCCATTTGCACTGACAATTTTTATTTATTTTTCTAATCTCCTTTTGCTTTATTTTAGACATTCCTTTAACAAGCATCATGTAGTCTTCTACTTCCACTAATTATCATGCTCATCAGCTCTATACCACGCTCTACTACATACCTACAGATCTGACCTTATCCAATACCCCCATCTGTTTCCTAAAACACAAGTAGTTGGTATATCCTTCAGATGTTCTTTTTCACAAAGCTCTCTGCCAGCCTTTTCTCTTGTAAAGCCACTGAACCCTGAGCTGTCAGTGAAGCATGTCTCCCTCCCATCACATTGCTGTTATATCCATGATAGCTCTATCTGGGTATTTTTCCATATATACTCACTGTGGTGTATCAAAACCAAAGTGCCTTCAAAAACTGTCAGACAGTGCTGAGCTTGATTAGTTTTATTATAAAGGATCAACTTGTTTGTGTGAATGTATTTTATTTTCTCCTGCAGCATCTAACCACAAACAATTTACACTCCTAAGTACTGCCACTGGAAAAATAAGTCACTGTTGACACTTACAGTACAAACTTAACGGCCTGTGCAACAATTTTACAGCTCAGCGATGAAAGTAATTAAGGCATGAATCATGTATTTTGTCACCATTTCTCACTTAGTCACCTCATAATTTGGGAACTACTCAGAAGTTTTTCCTTTATTATTATTCTCATCATAGCTCTGTAAACCATGTAGGTTCTAGCCTATATCACCTATATTCATGCTGAAGGGGTGGGAGAAAGTGTGTTTTTATCAAATTCAGTTAGTATTAGGCTATATTTTGGTTTAACATTTAATATTATTCACAAGGAATTCCAAATTGCATTCCAGTAATTTTAGTTATAACTTTCCTTTTTTTTTCTGCATTTCTGAAACTAACAAGCATTTTATTTCTCCATACTTGTCTATTTATTATGTTGTCATAATTTCTTTTTATATAACAGGCTGTATATACTGTATGGAAATGTTGAAGATTGTACAATTTCAGCTGATGGTACCAACATTGAAATACTCGATAACTTAAATTTTCTTGGCTCTCTCATTGTAAATGATCATGGTAGTGTGAAGGAAGAGAAGAAGAGAATTGCCATGGAAAAGTCTGCAGTGACAAACATGATGGAAATATGGAAAGACAAATCTGTCACAAAAGCCACTAAAATCAGGCTTATGGAAACACTAATATTCCCTGTGTTGACTTATGGATGCGAATCTTGGGAATTGAGTAGAGCAGCGAAAGACCGGGTATCATTGTTTGAGTTATGGTGCTGGCGAAGACTCCTGCATATTTCATGGTGTGATCGCAAAACAAATGAGTGGGTGTTAAATGAGATTAGTGTACTAAAGCGATCATTGTTAAACTGTATTCAGTTGCACAAACTGGCGTATTTTGGTCATTATTCCAGACAGCAGGGCAACAATCTAGAAAAGATAATTTTGCAAGGAAAAGTGGCTGGTAAGAGGAAGCGTGGCAGGCAAAAGATCAGATTTGTCAATAACATCAAGTGGCTGACAGGCCTTCCAACCACTGAGGCCATGCGATTGGCTGAAGATAGGGAAAGATGGCGAGCTTTGTCATTAAGAGTCACTATGGGATGGTGACTGGCCTGAAGGACAGTAGTAATAATATACTGTATAATCTGCTTCTGAAAAGACCTCAACTTTTCCCTAGGTAAGGGAGACAAAACTGCTTAATCCAGTCCTGATTTTATTACCCTTAAATTTCAAAAGAACTTCTCAGAACAAAATGCTCTTTAAGTATATTTGAACAGTATAATATTACAACTGTGTAAAGAGCAGAGTAAATAGCCTCTGTGACAAATGTAACATGACTAATTGTATTGTGTCTGAAGAGGGTTAATGTAATTAATGAATACTAAAACTAAAAGTAACAGTGAAAAAATAATTTAATTAACTGAAAGAAAACTAAAAATAACAGTTAAAAAACAGCAGCTAAATAAAAACTACAATGAACAATGCAACATGAAATAAAACAAAATAGAATTTCAGATAAAATCAGCTTTATTTTCATTTCGTTTTCCCTCTTGAGACAGTAACAGACTAGTTCCAGAAAGTGGTAATAAAGTTGGCTACCATGAAACACCAAAGAAGAAGATGCTTGCTGTGCAATACCTTAAAAAAAAACCTAATACAAAAACTAACCTAAATCTTGTCAATACCTCAAAATAAAAATATAACTAAAACTACTTATGCACTTGTAAAACTAACAGGGGTGAAGGGGAAAAGTGTGGAGAGACCCTCACTCAGTCCCAGCACCATATGACATGAACACTTAGCCTCTCATGTGTAAAGCCCATCCGTGCATGGTGAAGAGACACATCCTACCCTGTTTTTGCAAAACACAGCAGATCTAGAGGAGTAAACCTTGAATAAAAATCCCTCCTTCTGGCTGCAGGGAGGAGGTAAGTGTGGGGGGCATACACTGAAAGACTGGTGTTTTTCAGCTCACCACTGTGTTCCACTTGGCATATGAATGAGTTATTCTCATCATTGGCAAGGAGATTCCGCTCTCAGTTAGAGTACTGTGCCCAGGAGTGCTTGCAACACACCGGTACCCTTTGTAACTTGAAAACGATGTGAAGTCTATTAACAGCACCATGGTCAGAGCCCGTGCCAGCAAGCAGTTCAATGCTTGTTAGGCCAACAGTTGTTCCAGGAACAGCCAATGATGACCGCTTCTTAAACCTTCTTACTGATGGGCGGAAGTGTTTGGATCAGAAACCTAGAAAAGGACTTTCTCAACCTAACAAAGTTATTATCTTTGGTCAAGTCAACTGTAGAACTCTGAGCAAACATTCATCAAAAGAAGATGAAGGATTTTAATGTAGCCATGCTCTCTGTACATGTAGCAGGTGCAAATAGGCACTGTGCCTTTAAGAGATGGGAGTTTCAGGAACACGCTTGAATGTGCACAAGGAGTGGCAGAGATAGAAAGAGACGGGATCGAGTATTCTGGTTTACGCGGTAGCTAAACTTCAAAGAGTCCTATGAAATTTGAGGTTAACATGAGGTTAATAGTTCAAAGACATGCAGTTAGGTTAACATGGGGTGGCCTTGGGCTGAAGTGCCCTTGAACAAGGTACCTAACACTTAACTGCTCCCTGGGTGCTGTAGTATGGCTGCTCACTATTCTGGGTGTGCGTGCGTGTGTTCAGTGCTTCAGATGTGTTAAATGCAGAGGATGAATTTCACTGTGCTTGAGTGTGCACGTGACAAATAAAGGCTTCTTCTTCTTCTGTACTCCACATGTTAACCTGTACAGACTCCATCAGGAAAGCAAAATGCCAGTATGCACAAATGATTAACAACTACTTCTGTGATACTAAGGACCCCAGATGCATGTGGCAGGGCATCCTTAACAGACTACAAAATCACACCACATGCCAACAACAGTGACGCTCATCTCCCAGACATGTTAAATGACTTTTACATATGGTTTGAAGCTCTGAACAACAAACAGGCATGCAAGTCCATGCCCACCCCTAAGGAGCAGGAGAAGGTGTCCTGGCTCCAGCTGATGTGAGGAGGATGCTATCCAGAGTCAACTCATGCAAAGCCGCAGGCCTAGACAACATACCAGGGAGAGTGCTCAGGGATTGTGCTGACCAGCTAGGAGGTGTCCTCACAGACATCTTTAACATCTCCCTCAGCCATGCTGTGGTCCCTACAAGCTTCAAAAAGACCACCATCATCGCAGTGCCAAAGAAGTCAACGGTGATGTGTCTTAGTGATTACCACCCAGTAGCACTGACTCCCATCATGATGAAATGCTTTGAGTGTCTGGTCAAGAGACACATTCACTCTGCTCTGCCCACTTCATTGGACCCCCTGCAATTTGCATACCACCCCAATCACTCCACCGATGATGCTATCTCCTACACCCTGCACTCCGTTTTATCACATCTGAAGGACACATACATTAGAATGCTGTTCATTGACTTCAGCTCTACATTCAATACAATCATCCCCCAGCAGCTGGTGAGGAAATGCTCTCTGCTGGGTCTCGACACTTCACTCTGCAGCTGGATTCTAGACTCCCTGACAAAGGAAGTTTTTTTTTTTTTTATATATATATATATGTTTATCACATTGTGTTTTATGTTAGATGTTTTAAGTGTCGTTTGGCATGTGTGGAAGAGAAAGCTGACTCACTTCACTGCAAAACAAGTTTACCTTCGGGTATAAATGAAGTTACTTGAATTTGAAAGAGACTGCAGTCGGTGTGCATCAGCAGCAGAACACCAGGCACCATCACGGTGAGCACAGGTGCCCCCTCAGCCTACATGCTCAGCCCACTTCTTTTCACACTGCTCACCCATGACTGCATGGCCAAGTCAGAATCCAACCTCGTTGTGAAGTTTGCCGATAACACAACAGTAGTAGGCCTCATCAGCAATGACAATGAAACACCATACAGAGAGGAGGTGAAACAACTGGTAAGCTGGTGTGACAACAACAATCTGTCTCTTAATATAAATAAAACAAAAGAGATTGTTGTTAATTTCCTGAGAGGGTCGTCTGACCACCCTCCGCTGCTCATCAGTGGCTCTGTACAAGAGAGAGTCAGAAGCACCAAGTTTCTCCATGTGCACATTTCTGACAACCTCACCTGGTCCATCAATACCAACTCTGCTGTGAATAAGGCACAACACCTTCACTTCCTGTGGAGGCTGAAGAGAGCCAGCCTTCCATCGCCCATCCTCAGCACCTTCTACAGAGGAACTATGGAGAGCGTCCTAGCCATCCACATCACTCTGTGGTCTGGAAACTGCAAAAGACTGGAACGAAAGACCCTAAAACACATAGTGAGGACAGTTGAAAGGATTATAGGGGGTCTCCCTCCCCTCAAGTCAAGGACATCTTCCAGGCACACTGCGTATGTAGAGCCTCTGCCATTGTGAAGGATCCCTCTCATGCCTCCCACAGTCTGTTTGACCCTCTGCCATCAGGCAGGAGGTTCTGCAGCATCAGGACCCATGTTGCAAGGTTCTGCAATAGCTTCTTCCCCCAAGCTATCAGAGCCCTGAACACCCTGGTGCCACCCAACATCTGACTCCCATAACAACCTGGTTTCCCCATCCCACACCACGTACATAATAGACAATGGACATCCCAAGCATCTGTGCTCTGTCACTCAAAAAAGGGACAGTGGACATTCTATACACAAACTGCAACAATGGACATTTAACATACAACTGCACACAGTCACTTTAAACTGTGCACTAGCACTTTATTCTTACCTCTGTACCTCATCACATTACCTCTCTATCACTTCACACTCATCACACCTGCCTTAGCTCATATAATATTTAAAAGTAGACGGCCTTTTGATTTCATAAAATCTGTGAAATTTAATTCCCTCTGAAATTTGGTCATTATAATGTATGTTTATTTCTGTAATATCTAAAAAAAAAAAAAACCAGGCCATTCTGTGGCTGAGAAGTTATTTAATTTGAAGGTATTCCCTTCAAAATAATGTGCATGAAATTGCTCGCTTCATGCAGTCAAGCAGACAGAGGAAGTCTGTGTGCGCATGTGCAGGTTTACCTTGACCGTGCACTGACAGTTACATCATCTGGTGACTAAACAAACAGCTGATCACACCAAGGTGCTCACTGACCGCCGATATTCATTAGTTTGGTCCTGCATTTCCTTTCCTTCGCAACATAATGTATTTTCTTCTCGCTTTCCTTTATTGTAGTCGGTCTTTCATGTTTCATTTGCACACTCACATTCTCCATTTCCCTCTCCTGTTTCAAATTTGTATCCCACAATGCCTTGCGTGAACGGGGAAAGCCCACCATGTGATGCATGACGTAGTATCTTGTTTTGCATCATAGTAAAGCAAGAAAAAATAGTTGAGAATTTAGGGCTACATGGCCCTAAATTCATTAATTGTTCTATTTAAAAAAAGAAACCTAACAAGATTGGAAGTCTGTGATTCAAATTCAGTAGCTTTTGGTCCACTAAACAAAAATAATCGGGTGTCAGGGAAAATTCTTTTTATGACCTAAACTTGAAAAATCTGAAAGGCAGTACAACTTTACATGAGGAGAGTATCAGCAATACAATGATTCAAGACAGCTCAGAAGACCACAATGGGAAGAGCAAACATTTGTCGAGTTTGTACTGGTTGAGAGCAGCTCAGGGCCCAAACCCCCTCTCAATGCTGATCAGCACTGTTGCTGCCATGGCAACACAGGAAGACACAGGTATTTCCTCTGGAGTGGCACTATTTGAGAGCATTGCTGACTGAGTATTATTATGAGCCCCAATGTGGGTGGGTGTGGAATAAGTTGTACAACTCTTATGCAAGGGTATAAAGGGATGAATGTAGGACAAACTTAACACAGAAGTCTGAGTTCAGAATTATGTCATTTCACATATGTCAAAATTATTTTTAATGTCCATGCAATTAAATTACAAAGTGGGGGGGAAAAAACCTTAGATGCCTCCATGTTCATCTTTTATTAGCAATAAGCTAGCAAGCTGTGAAAAGTGATGTATAGTTTCCTCCTCCTCCTGAACTGTATAGTCAATGTTATAGACTTAAAATGCTAATACTGTGTGTCTGTATGATGATTGATCTAAAGTGAATACACTGCAACCCCGCTATAATGAACTTTTTGGGAGATTTCCAAATAGTTCATTATACTGAAAAGTTTGTACTATTGAAATGGACCCATTTTCACACCAAACACTCATGTTATATGGCACATTCTCCTCATCACAAATTTCTCCTTCCGAGTCACTATTGCAGTCATTGACTGAGTTAAAGAACCATGAACAGAGGTGATTTCTTCTTCATCTGTTCTGAAAATGATGGAGGTTATCGACGTATCATTGTCAATGTCCAGCCATTGACTCGCTATGTTTTCTAAATCATCACCATTCAGTTTATTAATTTGTTTCACCATTCAGTTTATTATTGTGTTGCAAATCACCGATGATGTCATTTATGCCATGCCGCAGGACTGGGCAGGGGATATAAAAATTCCGCCGGTGCACTTTAACTAGGTATTAAGTTTAGTGGTATCAGTAGTCATTTCATCCTTTTATCAATCCTTTGATCACCGTTCTCGATCGTTATTAGTGATTGACATCCAAGCTAAGCTAGATAAGAATTTGTTTCATGGCTTTAACATGTATTGTTAACTTGACTGCAGACTTGATTACTTATTGTTTGTCTCTGGTGGGAAGAGGAACGCATGGCTCAGTGTGTCACATAAGCAGGTGAATAACAGATGCAATTACAGGAAGAGTGTTTATTTACAAACAGATAGGCAAACAGTTCAAAAATGTAAGACAAAAGCAGGGTTGTGAAACAGGCAATGGTCAAGCAAGACAAAAACAGAATGGCAGAGGCAAAGATGAAAGGTAGAGTCCAAATACACAAAACAAAGTAGAAACCAGAAAGCAATAGAAAAAAAGAAGAAGAAGCCTTTATTTGTCACATGTACACTCAAGCACAGTGAAATTCCTCCTATGCATTTAACCTATCTGAACACACACATGCACACACAAGTGATCAATGAGCACACGTACCCAGAACAGTGAGCAGCTATGCTACAGCGCCTGGGGAGCAGTTGGGGGTTAGGTGCCTTGCTCAAGGGCACTTCAGCCATGAGCAGAGGGAGGGGAAAAGTGCTGTTTATTCACTCAACTCCCCTCACATTTTTCCTGCCAGTCGGGCCCAAGGCTACTTCGCTAACCTTCAGGCCATGGCTGCCCCCATTGGGGCAGCTACTGTACAGTATACACTATACACAGATACAAGGCTTGGTAATGTGAGAAACTAGGTACAGCATGTATACTTCACCAAGTCTGTGTTTAGAGAGTGCTTATAAGCCATTTATAGTGCTTATAAGCCACTGTAATCACGCTATAATCTGGAACAAGTGCATAGTAATTAGTCCTAATGGCTCTGCATGCTCCTGGCATGTGTGAATGCAACAGAGTGATTTTTTTTATTTTTTTGAAGACTCCAACTCCTTGTCATTAAAGGTGGGGAACACAAACTTAGTTCATATATGTGTAAAAGTTAGTAGTAAAAGAGTTTATTATAGCAAGGTTGCAATGTACTTGTACATACAGTATATACTTCATAACTCATTTAAAGGTAAGCGGTGCTACTTTATTTAATGCTGATGCTGTGCACAGCCATGTTGATTTGATGTCACTTGCTGAACGCAGAGTTGAGTTCAGATAATAAATCATCACAAGTTCCTGAGAAAACATTGAGTTAATAGGGCTTTTTTTTCCTAATCATGGATTGGAAATTTTGAGTTCCAACTTTTTTAGGGTATTGGCTAATGTGGTCCTTATGTATTAGAGATCATGTTATAGCCAAGACCACCTAAACCGAGACCAGGTCATGACCAAGACCAGAATGTATTGAGACCGTGACAAGACTAAGACTTTGAGGGATTGAGACCAAGTCAAGACCAAAACCAAAGCAGGCCAAGACTGAGTCAAAACCAATAGCAGACTGGGGGGGTGACGGCCTTTAACAATAACAAAAATTTTGAATTTTCAATGAGTCATGTTACTGGTTGTATTTGAAGCAAGAAACTTTCCATCCAATCACAGTAATGATGTTCACAAATAAATCAGACAATGCACAGACAATTTAGTGAAATTCCCACAGTTGTGGTCTTGACCAGTCTTGAAATAAAATCCAGAGTTCTCTATGTCTGAGACCAAGACAACACCCAGTAAAAATGTGGTCAATTCCGAGACATGACAGAGGCCTTCAAAAAGTGGTTTTGAGACCAAGACCGGTCTCAAGTACTATAACACTAATTAGAGATACAGTGTGGGTGGATGCAGGCAAACCCCATGGTGTATTTGAGTCACTTAAGAATCAGGTGAGAATACAGCAGTTACAGAATACAGAAAGGAAGTGCATGGATTTTTGATTATGATTGTAATTGTGACATGACTTAAAATTTATACACTACATGGGATAATTTCTTTTTCAGTATATTATTCAGTATAATATTTCATGTTAATTTAAACATCTGCCATATGAAGTTATAGTTGATGCAAAAGTTGTCATGTCCTTGAGAAAAATTGAAGAAGAAAATTTTCATTTTAAGTAACAAGATGTTCGGTTTCTGCAGATTATATTTTATATATCTTTTATATAACTCTGCCAGATGTTATATACTGAGGTTTGTATCACTGAGGGCTTTCTATCACAGCTTCTTTTTTGGATTGCTGAAGCATAAACATACACCCACACCTTGGATGTTTCTTTTTTGTTAATTGTAAAGTCGAGCTACATTCTCTTTTGATATTCCTTTTCAATTCCATCAATTGTATACAAAAAAAAAAAAGAAAGAAACCGAAATCATTGCTGGTATTTTCACACTTACAGAGAACTGAAATAGTGTGTAAAAATTAACACTTCATCTAAGTTATGTAGCTTCACTCTGGGAGTCTATAACCCAGAGTCACATTTGCATAATGGATTTGTTTTTAACCAGTGGAAATATGTAAAACCTGACAAACCTTTTGTGTGTGGTTTTAACACTGGATATGGGTCATCATCAATCATATCATCAATCATTTGTTTATTTACCTGCTATAATAATAATAATAATAATGATAGATAGATAGATAGATAGATAGATAGATAGATAGATAGATAGATAGATAGATAGATAGATAGCATATGAAGTGCAGTTACTGTTATGTTCATAGGAACCCATGTGTTTAAAGTTAATTCAATACCCATTTTATCTGTTTATAATTAAAAAGAATATCAAAATGTACTGTATTTGTTTATAATTTGTCTTTATTATGTCCAATGTATTTCAGTAGACTTACACAAGGAGCTAGGCTTCACACTATCAAAATCAGAAGTTCGCGATATCCGGCTGAATATATCTGATGTTGATTATGCT
This sequence comes from Notarius quadriscutis, assembly GCA_026167865.1. Lineage (NCBI taxonomy): Eukaryota > Metazoa > Chordata > Actinopteri > Siluriformes > Ariidae > Notarius > Notarius quadriscutis. Next base: position 29,620,075 of record JANZLB010000027.1, read on the forward strand.
GATGATCTAGCACTGCTTTCAGATAAAACTGCTGATGCTGATAAGTTATTGCATTAAATTGAGACAGCAGCTAAATCAATCTTGTTGATGATGTTGTGTATCTGGGCAGTAATATACAATCATCTGAAAAAGATATAGAGATACAAAAAGTCAAAGCTTTGACTGCTCTAAAAAAACAACTAGACAGTATTTGGAAGTCGAATCTTCCTAAAGACCTAAAACAGGAGTTCTTTAGATCTACTGTTGAAACTGTGCGACTGTGTGACTCAACATCATGGGCTCTGACCTACCAACTAGAAAAAACTGTAGGTGGGACATACGATGATGGAAATGCTAAGAGCAATCTTAAATGTTGACTGGAGAACACATCCTACAGTTGAAGAGCTCTATGGAAACCTTCCAAGAATAACCTGTGTTCTTTGAGAATGAAGACTACACCTCGCTGGTCGTTCATAGCAAAGCAAAGATGAAGTTGTGAGTGATGTCTTTCTATGGAGACCCTAACATGGCCAAAAATCAGTTGGTCGCCCTAAGAAGATATGCATTGATAAAGTAGCAGATGATGCTGGGTGCTTAGTTGAAGACTACCAACCTTGATGGAAGATAGAGATGAATGGCGAGCAAGAGTCAAGAGACTTCGAGAAATCGTCTCATTGCAATGATGATGATGAACCTTTATTAATTAATAATGCAAATAATTACATTCTGACCTCTATTATAAAATACCCCCCCCCCACACACACACACAGTGGTGCTTGAAAGTTTGTGAACCCTTTAGCATTTTCAATATTTCTGCATAAATATGACCTAAAACATCATCAGATTTTCACACAAGTCCTAAAAATAGATAACGAGAACCCAGTTAAATAAATGAGACAAAAATATTATACTTAGTCATTTATTTATTGAGGAAAATGATCCAATATTACATATCTGTGAGTGGCAAAAGTATGTGAACCT
>JANZLB010000027.1:29707715-29718695 GCA_026167865.1 Notarius quadriscutis
AACCCACGCGGACACGGGGAGAACATGCAAACTTCACACAGAAAGGCCCTCGCCGGCCACGGGGCTCGAACCCGGACCTTCTTGCTGTTAGGCAACAGCGCTAACCACGACACCACCATGCCGCCCCTGTCCTTCCTACTATAAATCAAAATCTGATTGGTTAATTCATCTGTCACTTCTTACATAAACATACACTGCCATGACCTTCTGTCCCAGCAATGAAGTCCTAACCAATGAGTGAGTAACTCTAAACTCTTCTCAGCCTGGAGTAACCCTTTCATTTCTGGAGCAACTTTGATAGAAAATGAGGCCAAATTAGAATTAGAAGAGAAAATGATAAGAAAATTATGAAAGAATGAAAGAACTTAAATATAATATTTGAAATGCTGATATGTTTGGGCTGATATCTCTGAAGGCTTAGAAGGCCCTGATGGTTCCCCTCTGCCATTACATATGTAATAGGTCTGCCTATTACATATGTCTGTGGAATGTGGTTCTGATTAGAAATATGTGAAATTAGAAATAGGTGAAATGGTGTATTCTCAAAAAAGGTACTTTAAGTACATTAGTTGCATTTGAGATAAAAAATAGCAGAATATTACTGTTTGAATTTGTTTGTTGTGCATCAGCAAATTGGTTTACTCATTCTTACATGTATTCTTAGTTTGCAGTGTTGGCAAATAAAATAAAATGAGAACGTTCTAAGAACCTGGTGAAAGAAGTGTTTCAAAAAATTTGTATGGTTGTAATACTGCTTAAAGTTAGACTGCCTTTCAGATTTTTCAAGTGTAGGTCATAAAAATCATTTTCCCTGACATCCAATTATTTTTGTTTAGTGGACCGAAAGCTACTGAATTCAAATCACAGACTTCCAGTTTTATTAGGTTTTTGTAAAATAGAACAATTAATGAATTTAGGGCCACATGGCGCAAGCAAGCGATTTCATGCATATTATTTGCTAGGGAATCCCCTCAAATTGAATAACTTCCCAGCCACAGAATGGCCTGTTTTTTGTTTTCTGAGATATTGCAAAAATAAACATATCACAATGACCAAATTTCAGAGAAAACTAAATTTTACCAATTTTTATGAAATCGAAAGGCTGTATAGCTTTCATTAAAAATGCATTGTGTGATGTTACTTCTTCTGCCAGCTGCTCAAATTAGGGGTTGCCACAGATCCATTCCTCATATTTGATTTGGCATAGGTTTTTACACCGGATGCCCTTCCTGATGCAACCCTCCCCAATCTAGCCAGGCTTAGGACCAGCACTAAGTATGCACTGGCTTGCACAACTTTAGTGGCTGGGTATTTTCTTTGAACTATAGGGGAAACCAGAGCATCCGGAGGAAGCCCACACAGACACAGGGAGAGCATGCAAACTCCACATGGAAAGGCCCTTGTCGGCAGTGAGGTTTGCACACAGAACCTTCTTGCTGTGAGGCAACAGTGCTAACCACTACACTACCATTCTGCCTGCATTGTATGATGTTACTATGTTGATAAATTTGGCAAAAATAGTCACCGTTTCAGACCATTATTTGAGAGAAATGGCTCTGGACCATTATTTGAGGTTTGTTTTGGCCATGCAGACTGACAACACTGTGTCAGGGTTTCTTGATTTCTGAAGAACCATGTGAGCCTCATACTGGTGATGAAATGGAAAAGAGTCTAGAGGCTGTATTGTAAGATGTTGCATTGAACTTGGCATGGATTATAATAAATTCCCAAAATGCTAAGTCACTGAGTCACTCAAGTACAAACACAACAGTACAAGTGAAGGATTGTTTAGTCATACCAATATACCAGAGATGAGATGGATGAGCATATTTCGTCTTGTAATTATTAAGGGTAAAAATTGTGCATGCTTTACTTTCATTAGCCACCCAATTTACATTCCCAGAGGAATTTTCTAAAGGCTCAGGAATGTCATTAAGTATTCATACTTTACTGGTATCTACAAGGTGGCACGGTGGTGTAGTGATTAGCACTGTTGCCTCACAGCAAGAAGATCCTGGGTTTGAGCCCAGTGGCCAACGGGGGCCTTTCTGTGTAGAGTTTGCATGTTTTCCCCGTGTCTACATGGGTTTCCTCTGGGTGCTCCGGTTTCCCCCACAGTCCAAAGACATGCAGGTTAGGCTAATTGGTGGCTCTAAATTGACTGTAGGTGTGAATGTAAGTGTGAATGGTTGTTTGTCTCTGTGTCAGCCCTGCAATATCCTGGTGACTTGTCCAGGGTGTACCCCGTCTCTCGCCCATAGTCAGCTGGGATAGGCTCCAACTTGCCTGCATCCCTATAGAACAGGATAAGCGGCTACAGGTAATGGATGGATGGATGGATGGAAGGGCTTGTTTCTGCACATCTAAAGCTAATCCATCCATCCATTTATCTATACCACTGCCCCTAAAGCTGATTCATTATTGCAAAATCGCCACTTGTTTTGATGCTGAAACACAGATTAATTAAAATGTCATTCCATGCAGTCAACACTGCACTCATTTCTATACAGCTTTGATAAATATGATGGAGAATGCTGCTCAGTTGTAGAAAATTAAGAATGTGCTTCATTCCCATCAACAGTGTCTGGTCATAAAATTGTACATGCCATTATTAATTATCAACTTATAACATGAAGTAAATAATTATATGATTTTTTTTGTTAAATCCCAAAAGCAGCCAGAACATTTTTCACCTTTTCCTAAACTTCATGCTTTCTGTATGTTTTAATTGTATCTTTAAAAGTGAATGTGCAGAGTCGTGAACAGAGTGCACAAAAACAGTATCTGTGAGCATGAGCTCTTAATGCTGAGCAATTTATTATATAAAATAACTTCTGTTTCACCATTGGTATTAACATCAGCTGTATCCTATTAGTCTTTTTCTCTTGTTTATATTCTACATTATATTGTAATTGACAGAAAAAATGGCCAACTCTGAATAAGGCCCTATATGCTTGAAGTTGTCTGACTTGCAATATTTATAATATAGTTGTAGGGATTAGAGATTTGGAGTCACTTTATCTGTTCCAAAGTTTCACTGTGCCATGTGGCTGAAGAAATGGTAATGTTTCTAAAACATATGACAGAATGTTTCAGATTCGCATACTGACTTTTACATTAAGAGAGGAAATTTAGCAATGAAGCAGTTTTATGAAGAAACTGACAAATTATATTGTTATTTAAAAAAAAACTCCCTGCAGTAACTATCCAAACATCTTGTTCCCCTATATTTTATGTGGCATTAAACAAATGCTTATACTGTATTATCTTTTAGCATCCTTTTCCAAACCAGCATTTATGCAACACCTCCATATTGTGTCTAACTCTGCTTGTCTTCATCCCAGCAATCCATCAATGATGCCATGCGCTGCACCACACTGACCCGGATGAGTGGCAGCGGCAGCGGTGGGGAGAACGGCCGCATCATTGCCCATGACTTCCCAAAAGCTGTGCAGACATTACCATGCATGAGCCACACGGCCGCTATGGGCCTTGGAGCCTCAGGCATGTGACTGGTACTACACAGACATCGTCCCCCAACTGACCAGGGATGCGCCATACTGCCAAAATGCACTCTCAGACTGCTCTCAGCAAAATCAACTACCCATGAAATGATTTTCTTATATTAAAAAAAAAATCTAAAATGTTTTGATAGAGAGAAAATAATATAGAGAGGAAGATATGCTGTGCAATATGATGCTGATGGGACACTTTTTGGTCATGTTAATTTACAAAAAAAAAAAAAGTTATGTTAATGCCATGCCAGTCTAACAGAGCTGTTTACTTCTGTCTGTTAGTGTGCAATATTTTGGTTCATACTACTGTTCTATAATGTTGTCTCCTATCTTATTTCCTTTAGGAAAAAAAAAGGATTACATGAAATATGTGGTATTTTGCACAGATTTATTATACGGTTCATATGTTGCAATGCCTACTTCAGAGAGTCTGTTGTATGGGCTGAAGTTTTAAAAAAATAAATGCACATAGAACCTAGAACTATCGGACAATGTGGCTGATTTCCCTGCACCATTAACTTTGCTTAGCCTAGTTTAAAAAAAAAAAAAAACATATCAGATTGTCTGTCTGTTAATAATGTAAATAGTCTGATGTTAATGTAAGTCTTAACCTGGACGATGGCAGAACATTTGTTGTTGATCAGTAGAGCATAGCATACTGAACATGTTGATTATCTTGCTGTTTTTTTTTTTTTTCACCTCAACAACCTTGCATTGCTGCTACGCCTCATTTAAGGTGCCATACCTCATTTGTGCCAAGATTGACTTTGGAATATGTTCTGTGTCTGAATCTGCAGTTTCATCAGGAGCACTTTAGAGCATCAGCAAAAATGTGATGAGCTACTATGGATAAAGAGCTTTTTAATTATCCCCCCCATCATTTGAATGTCATTTTGCTGCCCTTCAAATATAATATTGTCATTCATTTATCCTGTGCACAGAGCCAAAGCTAAGCATTTTTGAAGCGTTGCTACAGTATAGACGTCCTTTTGATACAATATTTGTTTTACATCAGTCTATTGCAAAGAACATTCCTCAACTGCCTTGTTCTTCTAAAAATGTGATGAGGGAGTGACCTGAAAGACAGTTTCATTTTAGAGTCTGATGTATGTGTCATTTTATAACTATGCTCCGAGACTGTATATGGAGCAGAACGCTGATGGATGTTGGCCTGCCTTTTAATTCTCTCTCTGCATACAGGCTTTAAGAAAGATTCACTGATGACTTCTGTTTTAAGCCTATTCTTAACTTTTAAAGAAAAAACTCACCACTGACAGTGGAAATTAACTAAGATCTTTGTTTAACTCATGTTTGGGAAACCAGCTCTCAGAGTCAAGCTTCCATTCTGATGCACGAATTTAAAATTAAGGAGCTTCCCAGGAGTATTTACGCTTTCACATTTCACATTTGTACTTTCTTCACTCTCTGTTCCTAGCTTCATTCATGGCTTTTATGAAGGCACAGGAGTCTTGGCTGCTTTGTGGCCTCATGCTCTGAGCACATTTTATATACAGTAATAAATTTGTAATGGCTGACCAAGACAATGAATCCCAGCATAGTAAGCATTTTTGAGTGCTATGTGAGTTGCTGTTTTTCATATGAACTGGTATGTTGAGGCAATGCTTCATTAATGTAAAGGGCTGTAGTTATTACAGAGATTGGAATTATTGTGCAGATAGTTGAGATACTTTGTGTTTCTGGTAAACAGTGTTACTCTTTTCTGTGGTTGCAATGCATAATTTATATTCTGTGCTCGCATTTCACAATTATGTGATTTGTTTATGTTTGTTTGTTGGGATTATGTTGATCATAATGCAGAGCTATGGTTGCAAAAAATGGTATGGATGGAAAACACATTAAATCTATAAAGGGTAATACATTCAAAATAAAAAGAAAACACTTTTCTAACCAAAGTAAGATGTTGGCTGATGCTTTTTGTGTCTAAACAGGAAACAGTTGGTGTGATTTTTGTCAGTTTGTTTCTCTGTCCACTCTATTTGAAGCTCCATTTGGGACATGGAAAAAGCTCATTAGGATCTCTGCAGGTCCCCATTAGAAAAATCCAGTGATGCTTTCATCCAAAACATGTTAGACTGGGGAAAAACGCCATCCAAATTAAAGAGCTGAGAAATGAAGGCCTTGATCAAGGGCTCAACAGCAGCTCTCTGGCAGTCAGAAAGGATTTCCCATTTATGAGATCCTTTAGAAGCTTAACTGCTGAGGTAACACTTCTGCCAAAGACAGGTGCTCATTTGCTCACTGTAGTGTTTGGAAGGATGCCATGCTCCAAAGAAAACATTCATCAAAGGATGAACGGAGGCCAAATGTCTCCACAATTATATACTACCAAGCACAGAATAAATAGATTGAGATGCCTGCTATTATGTCTTATACAACAGCATGTGAGGAGGTTGAACATGGCAGAAATGGTATATGGTATAGTAAATTAAGCAAGACTAATAAAGTAATAAGAAAAAAAATTCCTAATCAAGGCTATGTACTAAACTGTAGGATTTGTGTTAAAGAAACATTCTTACTATATTAAATTTAAAATAAATTAAAGCATTACATTAAATTGCAGAAAAAATTGAATTATTAGAATTACTTAAATGCTTTAAGTCATCAGTTTATTTGTATAGCGCTTTTAACAACAAGCATTTTTGCAAAAGAGCTTTTACAGAAAAATAGACGTTAAACAATTAGCTAATTTTATCCCTCATAAACTTATCCCTGTAGCTATAATTTCTTTAAATATGTGGCTAAAAACCACATAAAAGAAAGTGTATATTTATTTTATTATTTTGCTAGTGTTCTTAAAACTAGAAAAAAAAAAGAAATAATGTTTAGTTGAACCAATTGGACTCTTGTGTATGCGTAAATCAACAGATGCTGACAAGAAGAGGACCATGAGCTTGCTGCACACATGCTATTTCCTTTGCATATGTTTATTGACAAAATTAAAACAGTCGAATGCAGTTGAAATGAATAGTCCTGTAGAGTATTAATACATTACTCTGACATTAATACAGTCATATAATGTGGGGGCAGTTTTTGCATTTAATTTGATATGTTTTACATGACTGAAACTTTGAGATTTATGGATGGGTTGTTTTCAATATTTCTTACTTTGTGTTTCCTTTAAGACCTTAGATTATTGTTATGATTATTATGAAATGTTTTTCAAAATCGTGTGTTTTCTTGGTTCACCATTTGTTTGTTTCTTAGTCAGTTGTATGGTTTTAGTGTCTTGGTTTAGTAGTCATTTTGTGTTCCCAGGTTCAGTTTTTGTATTATGTCAGTCTTGTATAAGGCTGATGTAAGCCCAGTGGAGTTCTATTTCTGTTTGGAGCCATGTAAAGTGTTACTGGCCATTTAGTAGGAAAGATGATAAATGATTTGTGATAGCAGACATTTCCAAATGAGACCAAGAAATTATGTTTAAATAATGTTTACTTTTTACAGTGTTGAGATTTACGCAATTAATTTAAATTCTCTTGTGCAAATTATATAAATAAAATTTACTTAGCAGCAACTGTTGGTTTGTTTTATTTGCACAATATTTAACCATTTAAATTAAGTCAAGTTTATTGGAAATTACACGTTAATTTTGTAAAGAAAAAGTACATTCATACTCTTACTAAAAAGTAAGGTTTTTTGTGTTTTTTTGTTTTGTTTTTTTTAGTGCAGATACGGCTGTTTTGTCCTGACAGCTGACATGTTAGCATTAACTATCACATACACACCATGATATTGTTATCCGTGGTGACTAGAGAAATTAATTATTCATTCAAGGAAAATCGCTGTTGAGCAATGGAACCTGAGCAACACTCACACTTTCTATTCACAAAAAAACCCCTCATGTTGCTATTGTTCTTTTCTCTGTTTAACTCTTAAAGGCAAAGTGCTATAGGGAGGCTCATTTGTATTCATTTGTACTGGTTTCCAATTTTCCTTGAATGTGCTATGTTGATGTAAATCTTCCTTACATCTTCTACAGTTAGACACAAATCTAATTCAAGTAATTTTAAAAAATAAAAAATAAAACATGTTTCAGACCGAGCTGCGAAGTATTTCCTAAAAAACATAGGATTTACTTTGATATTTTCTATTTCCTTATTAGCACTGTCCATTAAAAGTGATTAGGTATCGCAAATAAAACGTCAAAACAAAGTTGTTCTTTGGAAGGCAGACCTACAGAGGTACAGTTTTACTCTTTCACAGCCTGTGCTACCTAATTTCTATTAACAGTACAATGACTGCAGTGTAATGCATGCCTATATGTGGGCCTGAACAGTATATATAATGAAGACATGTCATGGGGTGTGAGATTGCAAAAAAGGATTCATGACACCTGCCATGATGTGCTTTCATCCCACTCCCTTTTTTTCCTCCCCCCTGCATGCAGTCACACAATGCATGGTGTCTCTCTCTCTCTCTCTCTCTCTCTCTCTTTGTCTCAACTGGCACAATATTCGTTTCATATCCAGCTGCTTTATGTGAGTCAGAGCATAGGATCAATTCTAAGCTACTTGGCATCACTTCCAGATTCTGTGGAGATTGCATATCCCCGCATGCAGACACATTCCAACATGCTCTTACTGATGCCTGTGATTGTCTTACCTGCTGTGATGCACAACCGTCAGTCTACTTACCTCCCAATGCAGCCCAACTGGCAACTGCCTTGAATCAGAAGTAGGGGGTAATATTTGATCTGAATCTGATCTGACAGGGCCAGTCCTTCATCACTGTCTTTACAAAATGTGTTCAGAGAGCACATGATGGATGGATGCATGTGGTGAGAAAACATACAGTGCATTTATGAAACATGTCATTCAGTCATCTTACCTTGGAGCTCCTGTCTCTCTAACTGTCAATTACTGGGTAGGAGACTACACCTGGTGTTGAATTGCATTCCTCTGTGTGTGCTTGTGCAGATAGAAATAGAAAGAGAAAAAAAAACGAAGCAGGGAAGGGAACAGAAAAGAGACTCACTGACTCATCACTGGCCCGTTTATCACACCACCTCATCAGCTTAGCGACAGAGACAGATTCTCCCTGCTTTCCTCCCTTGATGCACTAATGCGCTCAGATTTCACGTTGGTTCCAAAACAACATCCATTCATTGCATTACTCCATGCAGGGCCCTGCAACATTAATGTGTAGGTTTTCATCCAAATTTCTGGCCAGATAGGCAACTGGATATAAAAGTGGCTCCGTGTGAATCAAATGTAAACATGTAAAAATGTAAGCCCACTATTGGTCAGTCAGAGCATCATGGTCAGTCAGGGCATGTGCAGTATTTGGAAGGGAGTGGAAAGGCACTGTGGGAAGATGGATGGCAGAGTTAAACGGATGATGCAAAGATTGGAGAGATGTATGGTGTTGCACATGGAACCAGATGGAATGACGGATGAGTGGATTATGGAGCAGTGCTGGAGCCTTAGATGCTGCTATAGTGTGAAGGCTGAAAGGAAGTAGCTGGGTTGAATGGTCTGTCTGCCCTCCCAGCTGTTGCTAAAGCAACCAGCATCATCGTCATGGAGTTCAGCCAGAAAAGCAGTGATACAATTTGTCTCAATTCCCTGTTTGTAGGTGCAATAAATTCAAAACTGTTATGTGAAAAACAGTGAGATTATTTCCTAATCAGTTTTTTTTCTTCTTGCACTAATTTCCATTTTTATTCATATCAGAATAAACATTTAATTGTTGTAGGCTACAGTGTCTTGCAAACGTATTCATCCCCCTTGGTGTTTGTCCTGTTTTGTTGCATTACAAGATGGAATTAAAATGGATTTTTGGAGGGTTAGCACCATTTGATTTACACAACATGCCTACCACTTAAAAGGTGCAAATTGTTGTTTTATTGTGACACAAACAATAATTTAAATGAAAAAGAAAAAAAGAAATCTGGAGTTTCTAAATAAGAGTTGGTCCATCCAATTCACTTCAGAAGTCACATAATTAGTTGATTAAAACCCACCTGTGTGCAATCAAAGTGTCACACGATCTGTCACATGATGTCTGTATCAATCAACCTGTTCCTGAATGACCCTGACTCTGCAACACTATAAGCAACATGAAAACCAAGGAGCACTCCAAACATGTCAGAGACAAAGTTGTAAAGAATTGTGGATCAGGGTTGGATTAAAAAACAATATCCCAAATTTTGACTATCCCAGGGAGCACCATTAAATCCATTATAGCAAAATGGAAAGAATATGTCACCACTACAAATCTGACCAGAGAAGACCACCCACCAAAACTCACAGACCAGGCAAGGAGGACATTAATCAGAGACGCAACAAAGACACGGAAGGAGGAGAGTCACATGATCGGCTGGACAAGATGGCGGCCTAGATTTTCAGCTCTCGGCCCAGCATCGCCAAATTGTTAATTTTTGCAGAGCTACAGGTTTCCATTACTGGCCTATTGTGTTGTCTAAAGATGGATAACAATGATGTCTCCATCTTTAGACAACGATGTATTCAAAAGCCAAAAGCATCCGTCAAGATATTGATGCTATTGCAGAGTCAGTATTGCAGAAGCAGCATGACTATCTTGAACTGGGCCTCTCCCAGATTCAACAGGTGGGAAAAGACAACGATGAGAAGCTAAGTGCTATCCGGGCTGAGCTAGCCATGCTGGCGGCCAGCCTTGGCACCATTAGAGCCGACGTAAATACACTGAAAACCACCGTCGTAAGCAACTCCAGTACATTGAACAGACACAACCAGGCTCTTCAGGCTATGGAGCTCAAGTTAGCCGACATGGAGGACAGGAACAGAAGGTGTAATATACGCGTCACTGGCCTTGAAGAGGGGCTTGAGAGGTCCAATGTTGCTCAGTTTGTTTTACACTCTCTACCTAAATGGTTCCCCACTCTCAGTGACATCCAGGTTGAGATTAAGAGAGTGCACCGAATCTACAATGACAACACCCGCAACCGAGGAGTTAACTGCACCCTGATTTTCAACGTGCTTTGCTACTCGACCTGCCAGGCCATTTTGCATGCTGCCAGGAAAGACCCTCTCTCCATTGAAGGTCGGAGGATTAGCTTTTCTCCAGATTTCAGCAACTTCACCGTCAAACGACGCCAGTGTTTTCACCAGGCTATGGATGCAGCTCGAGCTAAAGGTCTGGACTTCTTTTTACTTTATCCTGCCACTATGAAAGTTAAAGACGGTGCTCAGTACAAAGCCTTCACCTCACCCAAAGAGGCGGAGGATTTTCTGGCGTCAGTGCCAGCTCCATGCCCGGAGATTTCGGCATGGGAGGATGGCGCTTCCTCACCTTGACCTCAGATTCACATCAGTCATTTCTGCGGCAAAACTCTGTCCTTGTTCGACGCCTAGTGGACCGACCCCCTGGCGAATTTAAGACTTGGTACATGTGGGCTGTTGCTTTGTTTTTCTCACACCACTTCACAGGACAGACATCCTGCTGTCACCGGACACTGAGGACTGAC